>WFME01000024.1:0-24495 GCA_020137815.1 Hormiphora californensis
TTCTGTCGTTGACGCGTAGCTGTTCCAACAGTTCCAAATGAGAAACCGAAACCAAACCAATCCAAAACCAAACATCTCTCCCTAGAATATCCAAAACCAAACATCTCTCTTTAGAACAACCAAAACCAATCCAAAACCAAACATCTCTCTCTTCATAATAACCAAAACCAAACATCTCTCTTCAGAATATTCCAGCATTGTCCCTGGTACAGCAACTTTCCTACGCAGCCCTTGCCGGTGCTATTACTCTCTCCATTACTAACCCCATCTGGGTAAGTGGAAATATCAAATCAGGGAGCTTTAGACCAAACTTTCTAGTTGGACCGTTGTGTCTTTGTAAGGGGATGTGCAAGGAGTTGAAATAACTTCAAAAGTTCTTCATTTCCTTATATTTTTGCCCATTCTAGCCCATTATTGAAGCCTCTTGCTCGACCCTCTCTCACAGTCACCGTACCACTACCCCGATTAGAACAACCCCTTTCCCAGTTGTTGAGACTTGAATAACACATACCCATTCTCCCCTCCTTCGGGGAGCAGTGCGAGGTACAGTCGAACCAAACCGAACATACCCACTCTCAGGTAGTAAAAACTCGGATGGTTCTCCAAAATGCGGACACCTCCAGTTACAGAGTCCAATACACCGGACTCCGTCATGGTCTATCTGAACTGGCAAGGACTGAGGGACTAGCAGGGTTGTACCGAGGTTATCTTCCAGGGTTGTTCGGTGTGACTCACGGTGCCATTCAGTTTGTTAGTTATGAGAGGATGAAGGGGGCTTATTATGGTTATTCTGGGACAGATCCGGGAGAGAAGTTGGGGACTCTCCCCTATATTGCACTGAGTGCATCGAGCAAGATTCTGGCTGTCTTCCTCACCTACCCTTACCAGGTGACGGATTTGTTTTTTGGTTTTGTTTTTCAATATTATCACCACTCCATAATAATTTACTCACATTTTTCACGTCCTATTTTTATCGGGAAAACATTTAGAACTGGTATACAAACAATATAAATAAATCGTTAAATATCATCGTCCACGGGCTCCACCAACGCAGCTTAGCCACAATAACAGGTGGCACCCAAAACGCTCTTACTCATAATAATTCTTACTAAAAATAGAAGCTAAAATTAGACACACGGCTAAAGTAAAGTTATTAGATATCTTAATAGGAAGGTTAGATTATACTAAGCCGAAAAAAGAAAAAACATATAGGTTCACAAATCAAATGGATACATCTCACAAACTCACACACTCACAACACACATACTCACAACACACATACTCACATCACACACAGCACACACAAACAAAATACAACAAGTTAATAAGTTACGAGAAAAACGACATAAAACTGTCAAGTAAAAGAGAAGCCACTCAAGTAGGAGTAGACAATATCTAGTTAGGGACCTAGTCAAGTAATAGATAAATTAAAATACAGTCCAGATACAAGAGTGTTTATAGTTAAGGCCATCTTGCTCAAGTTAAGCACCACCACACTGCTTTATAAATGTAGAGGGGCTGCTAGCTAGGAGAAGGGAGGGGAGACGAAGGTGTATCCACCGCCGATGACCGCTGCTGGAAGAGGGCAACAGATACGCTGAAAAACCACGGTTACGGGAAGGGGCTAGGGATAGAGATAGAATTAAACAAGTGTACCTTGAGCCGATGACAAAATGTGGTAAAAGTGGGTGACTGTCTGATAGATAAAGGAAGAGAGTTCCAATAGGAGAAAGAACGATAGAAATAGCTATTCCGGAAAACAGCACTAGAAGGTTTGACAGTACAGCATAAAGTAGTAAAGTCAGTGTTGTCGATGATATCCCTATTGGATCTAGTAGTGTAGGAAACATCGTCGAGAGACTTGATATACAGGTAATTTGGAAGTATCACAGGTACTAAACCAGTCATAACCTTATACATAAGTTTCATGTCATTGTACTTGAATTGAAGATTTATAGGTAGGATATTCAGTGTGATAAGGTGACTATGATAGATCTGGATACTCCAGCTAGTGAGGTGTGAGACACCTAGTACCCACTTGATTGACCTCTTCTGTGCAGCTTCCAGTGAATCGAGCAACCCAACAGAGTGGGGAGCCCAAACTGGAGAGCAGTGCTCAAGAAGAGATCGAACCAGAGTAAGAAACAGAGTTCGGCGTTGATGAGGGTTGCCAACAAAGTGGGTTGTTCTACGAACTAGGTTGAATCTGTCAGTGAAGCGTTCAAGAATGTGCTCAGTATGGTCAGTCCATGAAAGTTTGTTATTGACAAGTACACCCAGATCTCTCTGAACAGTGACATTATCCAAGACAGTATCACCTAGAACATAGGAATGTAGGAAACAGGGGAGCTCGCCCCATGTAGCCTCACACCTTGATGAGCGGGTAGAAACAACTTTACACTTACTAGGATGAAACTTCATCTTGTTAATGACTGACCAGCTGTGAAGATTGTCAACAGAGATCTGCATGTCAATGTGATCCTGCATACTAGCGATCTTAGCCCAGAGTTTCAGATCATCAGCATACAAGGCTATCTTACACTCACCATGCACACACTCAGTGATGTCATTAATGAGTAGTACAAATAAAAGGGGGCCTAGGATACTACCTTGTGGGACACCGGATAGTACCCTGAGACTAGAAGAGAACTTCCCCCCAATAACCACTTGTTGAGTGCGATCACAGAGATAATTACGAATAAAGGAAAGCATATTGCCATCTATATTAAATCTATTTTTAAGTTTATGCAGAATTAAATCATGATTAACGGAATCAAAAGCTTTACTAAAATCAAAATAAATAAGGTCAGAGGTACGTTTGTCATTGTCGGTCAGAACTAGGTCGTCAAACACAGAAACAAGCTGGGTCAGACAAGACCTCCCCGGCAAGAATCCGTGTTGTCTACTGTCAATTTTGTCGTAACAATGGTCTAATAGTCGCTGTGTAACAATTCTCTCGTAAACTTTACTCGCAATGCAGGTCAGAGAGATAGGGCGGTAGTTCCGGACATCCCTCTTGTCTCCAGACTTGTGAACAGGAACAACATTGGCAGACTTCCAGATAGACGGAAGTCCGCCGCCGCCGTACGCCTGCTCAAAGAGCAGAGACAAGGGATAAGCCAGAGCTCCCGCACATCTCTTGAAAATAATACTATGTAGGTTGTCGGGACCAGGACCCTTGCGAGCATTGAGTTTAGATAAGACGTTGTACACAGGGCTAGCCGAGAAGTCACAAAGAATGGAGGGGTCATTGCTGTTAACATCAATATCATAGCTACTCGATTCAGAAAAATTGGAGGCAAATTGCTTATTGAAAAGGTTGGCTTGGTCCTCCAAATCAGACCTAAACACCTCACCATCATTGACAATGAGTGGTATTCTGGTAGACTTGGAGGTAACTTTAACCTGTCTCCAAAATTTCCTACTAACGGTGTCACAATCCTCGATGTCACAGTATAGTCGAGAACTGGAGTTACACACATTCTTGAAATGACTTCTAGCAGCTTTGTAGTACCAAACAACGCACAGTACCAAACAACGCACTAGGCCAGTCATATGACGTTGTGAAATGGAACTAATTGATCTAAAAGCGATTCCACTTCCAGGGCACTCCAATGGGTCTCTACAACCACCAAAAAAATTTACCGCGGGTACTGCGATGGAGAAATCGGTCATTTCCGGGTTTATTTTGCACCTGCATAAAGATAGCCTAGGACGAATGCGATATACGGTAAAAACCGTCTTTGGAAACAAGTAGAAAAGAAATCAAGGGCACTAAAGTGTGTAGCGTCCTCGCATTAGTGGGGGTAGGTGCTGGAATTAAGTCTCTATCTTATCACGTTAATTAGATAATTGGATAATTAGATGCGCACATAGCCGTTTTATGGTTATACGGTAAAAACCATCTTTGGAAAGGAGTAGAGAAAAAACCGAGGGTACTAGAGTGATCAGCGTCCTCGAATTAGTGGGGGTAGGTACCCAAATTAAGTTCCTATCTCATCGCGTTAATTAGATAATTAGGTATGCGCATAACCGTTTTTAGGTTACATGGCTATAGCCACTTAGGAATGGTTTAGAGACTTTTCATTGGTGCCATTTTGTAGGCAATAGCCAAGTTATGGGGGGGTCGAAGTCGGACTTTTAAGCTCTATATTCAACCATTTAGCCGTTATATGGCTTTAAAGGTGCTCAAAATCGGTCTTTTTACCGCTTTTTTGCTCATTTTGAGCACCTTATATGCCAAATAACGGCTAAACGGTTGAATATAGAGCTTAAAAGTCCGACGTCGACCCCCAATAACTTGGCTATTGCCTACAAAATGGCACCAATGAAAAGTCTCTAAACCATTCCTAAGTGGCTATAGCCATGTAACCTAAAAACGGTCATGCGCATACCTAATTATCCAATTATCTAATTAACGCGATGAGATAGGAACTTAATTTTAGTACCTACCCCCACTAATTCGAGGACGCTGATCACTCTAGTACCCTCGGTTTTTCCTCTACTCCTTTCCAAATATGGTTTTTACCGTATAACCATAAAACGGCTATGTGCGCATCTAATTATCCAATTATCTAATTAACCTGATAAGATAGAGACTTAATTCCAGCACCTACCCCCACTAATGCGAGGACGCTACACACTTTAGTGCCCTTGATTTCTTTTCTACTTGTTTCCAAAGACGGTTTTTACCGTATATCGCATTCGTCCTAGCCTATATTTATGCAGGTGCAAAATAAACCCGGAAATGACCGATTTCTCCATCGCGGTACCCGCGGTAAATTTTTTTGGTGGTTGTAGAGACCCATTGGAGGGCCCTGGAAGTGGAATCGCTTTTAGATCAATTACTTCCTTTTTCAGCGATATATCGACGTCATATGACTGGCCTACACACAGAATTCCTAGAAATAACCAATCAAAATCCTAGAAATAGCCACAACATACCAAAGCTGCAGCAAGGGAGAACTGAAAATTCCAGAAAGTTACACACTCAAATCTCACAACACGGCGAGAGGGGAGGGTGATAGGAACAAGAAACAGAACACTGTCATAAATCAGTTCTCACTTGCTGTTGTTTGATTCTGTATGTCGTTTGGATGTAGTATATTTTTCAGAAATGTTTTGTCTTTCAAACTTTTCAACACTACTTTAAACAAATTAATTTGAGGTTCCGTTTAACTGCCCCTCGCTAATCTTCTAAGCATCTGCTTAATCCCCTCCAAAGACAAGACAAGAATATTCTGGTTTCTGTCTCTCTCTATATTAAGCGGACCTTGGAAGACCTCGTTGGGCTAAAGCCAAGTCGCCAAACCTTGGTGGAGCGGCTCCTCGCCCCTCTATTTACAGGACAGGATGTCGGGAGTGGCAACCCATTATGGCCGATCAAACGATTACAAAGAGGAATTTGCACGTAAGTTGTCTGATACAACCTTTGAAAAGTGCACTGGAATGACTGTTATGAAACACATGAAGGAAGGAAAAGCCGAAGCCCCGAGTCAAATTAACAAGGATGTTATGTGGAAAGTTTTACTGATGTGTTATGAGTTTCTCCCCGCGGAATCCAGATGTAGCACCTCATCATCTGAGTCTGAACTGTCGACGGTATCTATGACGTCTGATGACCTGAAAGATAGCTTCATGAAGCTGAGACAGGACCTCCTCGACACACTACCTGGATTAGTGAATGAGATTCTTGCGCCCACTGTTGCCAAGAAGAGACCGGAGCACCTGGAAATACAGAAATCACCACCCTCGACACCTGTCAAACGGTATGTCAATATCAAGGATAAAGGAGACAGTGAGACTCCGATATGTGAGAAGAAATGGGCTAACTTGCTGAAGCCACAGGTTGAAACGGCATTGAGGAACATCCCTGTTCTTGATACCTCTGTTAACAAAAAGCACACGCAGCTGTACTTTGCCACTGATGATGACATGAAAGAAGCGGAGAAAGCTTTATCTCCATTCTTGGATGTTACATCAGTCGTCGAAAAAGAGAAGAAGAAGGATCCTCGTCTGATGATCAATGACCTTGATACAGACCTACTGAACAAGGAAGCACTGATGGAGGCACTTCTGAGTGAGAAGAATGAGACTGTGAAACAACTTCATGAATCTGGCCATACCATCAAGATTGTTCATGTAAACCAGGCTGGGAAATATGCAGTCATCCAAGTACCTCCTGAAGTTCGCAAGGCAATCTCCAACAACAATGACAGGATTTACCTCAAGCTCAAGCAACATGCTGTAAGAAACAGGTTCTATGTGACACAGTGTTTTCACTGCCAGAGGTACGGTCATGTAGCTGGATCAGTGTATTGTCCCAATAGGGACAAGAGCCCAGTCTGTGCATTTTGCTCGGGTGACCATGATACCCGTCAGTGCCAAGCCAGGAAGAGCAACGATGGAGGAAAAATGAAGTGTGTCAATTGTGATGTAGGTGGAAGTAGAGAGGATAAGAAGTTCGCCAAATCTCACCCAGCGTCCAGCAATCTGTGTCCATTCTATGTCAATGCCAGAGGAAGGTTGATGGAGACGACTACTGGAGTAACCAAGGAGCAAAAAAACCTGTACATGACGAGGGCATGGGAGGATCTGAAAATGAAAAGGTATGGCGGATTGGTACGCTAAATGTCCATTCGCTAATGAACAAGACAGCTGGAGTTTTGGATCACCTGGAGGATAATCAGTGTGACATCTGTCTGGTTCAAGAAACATATCTCAAGAACTCAGACACAGCAAAAGTTCAAGAAATAAGAGAGTATGGATGGGACATTTATTCTTCTCCCAGAGCGGAAAGATCAGGAGGTGGAATTGGAGTTTTGTACAGAAATGGGGTCAGAGTGAGATTATCTCCGACAAGGAAAACATTCAAGTCTTTCCAAGTACAGGAAGTACTTATTGGAACGGGTGAAGGTATGGTTCGATTGTGTAATATCTATCGTCCTCCTTACACTGGAAAGGCACGGTTTACTGCTGCTTCGTTTCTTGAGGAATTTGTGGACTACTTAGCTGATGTTAACCTGCGGACTGGGTCCCCTGTCTTGATGGGTGATTTCAATTTCCAAGTACAAGACCTCTCTGACTTTTATGCAGAGAAGTTCCTAAAGCTCCTTGATTCTTTTGGGCTGGAGCAACTCACTCCATGTCAGCCGACCCACACCAGAGGTGGAACGCTTGATCTGGTGATCTGTCAGAGTGATATCAAAACGAAGTTTCGATCTGTGGAAATACTGAAGGATGGTACTGAATCAGACCATTATATGGTTCTGAGTGAACTGGTCACTAAAACTGAGGATGTGGATTTTCGAAGCAAGCAACAAATTGACATGTACAGAGACTTTAAATCTGTGGATCCTGAACTGTTCAGGAAAGCATTGCGGAACCTTGGACTAGAGGATCTTCTTGTAGCTGAATCACCCGAGGAAAACTTCCAGATCTATGAGAGGACTCTTGGCAACCTTGTGGAGAAATCTGTTGAACTCAAGAAAAGACGAAGAGGTAAGAAGTTAAGGCCGTGGAGAGAAGATGAAAGTGTCAAAAACGTGCTGAAACTACGCAGACGTGCTGAGAGGGCTTGGCGGAAGAACAAGACTCCGATACGGAAAGCCCAGTTGAATGACTTGAAGAGACAGTTTGGAAAAGTGGACAAGGACGCGAGGATTGGTTTCAACAAGAAAAATCTAGAGGAGTCAAAAGGTGATCCTAGAGGTTTGCAACGGAAGGTTAACCGCCTCCTGGGCAAAGCTGAGAGTATCCTACCGGAATCTGGTAATGATGGAAAGCTAGCAGAGGACTTCGCGGAATTTTTCAGTAGTAAAGTGGATAAGATCCGTACATCAGTGTTTGAGGAACAAAGTGATCTGGAGGATGGAGAGGCTGTGAGGACTGATCCGGAATGCAAGCTTGCTCAGTTTGAGGAGGTGTCGGTGGAATATATCAAGGGCCTCATCAAGGATATGCCGGACAAGACATGTGATCTGGATATCATCCCCACTTGGTTGGTGAAGGGATGTATTCATGAATTCGCCCCGTGGATTACTACGCTGGTTAATGGATCTATTAGGAGTTCGACTGTTCCAGAGGCGTTCCAGCAAGCCCTAGTGTTTCCTACGATAAAGAATACTCAAGGTGACCGTGACAGTCTGCAGAACTACCGACCAGTGTCAAACCTGCTGTTTATCTCGAAGGTCCTCGAGAAGGTAGTATTGGATCAATTGACCTGCTACCTGGAGGATAACAGCCTACTGAACAAGAACCAATCAGGATATAGGGTTGGCCATAGTTGTGAAACCTTGTTAACCGGTATGTTTGAGGATCTACTTGAGGAAATGGATAGAGGAAATGTCATGGCACTTCTTTTACTGGACATGAGTGCTGCATTCGACACCGTTGACCACACCAAGCTGGTCCAAGTGTTGAATAGTCGGTTTGGAATCTGTGGAGCAGCGCTCAATTGGTTTGAGAGCTACCTTGGAAGCAGAAGCTACAGAGTTAACGTTCGAGGAAAACTCTCTGGAATTGTCAAGCTAGTATGTGGTGTCCCACAGGGTTCTCTGTTGGGACCTGTCTTGTTCCTGCTGTATGTGGAGGAACTCCAAGACCTTGTTGAACAGTATGGGCTGAGGATAAAACTATATGCTGATGACTCACAGTTATATATGAGTCTGGTTCCTCATGATGATGAAGGATGGCTAGCAGTGAAAGGTAATGCTGAGGATTGTTTGAAGGAGGTGAAGGATTGGATGGTAAAGCACTGGCTGAGGTGTAATGAGGCCAAAACGGAGCTATTGTTACTTGGAAAGAGTGGAGCTCTAGAGAAGCTAGCCTATGAACCCTCAATTGTTTTTGGAGGCACGGAAATCTTTCCAGTGGATTTTAAAGGGACTACAGGTAAAACCCTTGGCGTCTACCTTGACAGCCAACTCACTATGGAACGACAGGTTAACAGTGTCAAGAGACAGTGTGGTATGATCCTGAGGAACCTTTGGCAGATCAATCGATGTTTGGACCAGTCTATGAAGATCCTCCTTGTCAAACAGTTAGTTATTTCGAGGTTGGACTACTGTAACATACTGTATTGTGGACTCCCGAAGAAACACATCAACAGCCTACAGAAAACACTCAACTCTTGTGTTCGGTTCGTCTATGGTCTACACGGACATCAAGATGATTATGCTCCCTACCTGAAGGAAATGCATGTCCTTCCTATTGAACAGAGGATTGTGTTCAAGGCATGTCTTACAGCTTATAAGGTCGTTCATCGAACTGCTCCAGATTATCTAACCGACAAAGTGCCAGCGTGTGAGGATGTGGATAGCTTGCGTTTTACCAGAGCCAATGCTGTTCCGGATGAGTTCAGGCTCCAGTACCCGAAACTCTCAAGTGTCAACGCTAATTCTAAATTGAGGAGAAGGCGACCTTCTGTATTTCTACCCAGTCTGTGGAACGAACTTCCTTTGGACATCAGATCTCTTCTGTCTGTTGATTCCTTCAAGACAAGACTTAAGACCCGACTCTTCACCGAGGCTTATGGCGTAAGTACTTCCTGAAGGCTTGTATCAGTTTTTTATCTCCAGTGTGTTTGGAACAGTTGTATCGGTTTTTATTTTAAGCATTTTTTGAGGGTTTGAAGCACGAGTGGACAGAGTGTGAAGCAGTGTGAATTTTGTTTACCAAGGATTCTTTTTGGACAGTTTATCATTATATGTCAGTTATTTTCTTCAGTTTTTTCCCACGATATGTGAGCCGTTGTAAGTCAGTTATATTCCATTATGGTCTTGATAGAGTAAATTTTTTCCCTAGCTTTGTATCCCGCTCTGATTGTCTTTCAGTGGCAGCAGTTATCTCTTGATCTGTTGCCCCTGGAGGATATGGGCGGAATATAAGCACGTCTATTATTATTATTATTATTATTTCATACACAATGTAAAGAGTCGGTGCCCGGAAAAGGCGACCCATTCAACGTCTGGGAGCTCCTCGAGTTCCTTCTTCCTGGTTCGGAGTCCATCAGACATTCGGTGAAACAGTGCCACTTTGTTCTCCTTCCTGAATTTCTGGCGACTCTCTTTCCTCATCAGCGCATCCTTTTTTGTGGCCCTGGTCATGACGCATGTAATTGCTCGGGGCTTAGATCTTCTTCTTCCGTTCCGGTGTACAATTCCAATATCCTGCGGGGAGAGGGTTGGATCGGACTTCTGGAGGAGCTGGATAACGTTCCTCTCCAGAGAGTCTGCTGTTTCTGCCTCATCCTCAGGGAGCCCAGCCAGGATGATGGTGTTGCGGCCGGAGTACGCCTCCTGGCGGAGAACACGGTCCTCGAGATGGGGGTGCTGTTGGGGTGGTGGTGCTGGTTGTGACTCAGCCAGCTTTTCCTGGAGGACCACAACGTCCTTCTTCAGATCTACAACCTGATTCTCTAGCTCACAAACCTTAGTTTCAAGCTGTGACACCAAATCAGCGCTGGAGTGGTGGTTGATCAGGACAGCTAGAACAACATCATACAAATCAAGATTGCTAATTTTCTGCTGGAGCTGTTTCTTCGTGCAGATCTGGGGGGCACCTGGAGCAAACAGGTCGAAGATAGGACCCTTTGGAGGCTGGATAGCCCTAGCTGGTCTGTCTTTAACAGTAGAACCTGTCATTCCCCTCTAGTTACTCAGTCAATATGTCTGTGTGTTGTACACTACAAGGACAAGGGGGTGCTGTGTACTAGGAAGCAGATTGCAGGAGCGGGTAGAAGCGTTGCAAAATGCAGGGGGAGAGAGCAAGAACTGGATTCGTGATAAATCTAATAAAACTCTTGATTTTAGTTTTCTAAGTTTATCTCTTCTTCTAACAGCCCCCTCCCTCCCTCCAGGTGGTGAGAAGTAGACTGCAGGACTCAAGCTGCCAATATACTGGAACTATTGATATGGTTCAGAGAACGGCTGCTAATGAGGGATGGAGAGGATTTTACAGGGGGATATTTCCAAACTTGTTACGAGTAACACCCGCCTGCTGTATCACATTCTTGTGTTATGAGAACGTGCTTCATTGGTTTAGAAATTAGGACATTACAATTGGACACATTTGTTGAAGATGTAGTAGTAGGTTTATCTTGGGTTGAGAAGTGAGAACTGTCATGTTTTGTGAATGATGTTGGAAGAAACTAAAAGGGCGGAATGAAGTTATCAGTTTAGGATTTAACGTTATCAGTTTATTTGAGTTCTAGTTATCTAGATTAAGATAACATATTGTATGACATAGTTCTGTTTTTCTATCCCTATATTTTCTAGATATATGCCTTAAATTATTATCTAATAATTATAGTGATTCCTGTATAATCACCCTCTATTTGGATTGGTTCGAGGTGATATAGTAAGTTATTTTCCAGTCATGTAGTCATTATTTAAGGGCAGTAAATATAGGTTTGTTTAGCCCGTTAGACGTACTCACTGAAACAAGTATGAAGCTATAGCATGTATAGGATGTGTGTGTGTATTTTTGGCAGTTCTTGAACCATTTTTTAGCAGTACATGTACCAGCTGATATTGATCGCCTGGTCAACCGTGATTCTGGTAAATCAGGGGCTGTTAAATCGGGGTCCGAATGTACGCGATCAATATCCTGGTAAATCTAGTTAGGGTTAGTCAACAAGGTAAATCCGAGTCCGACTGTAGTAAAGGTCCCCCCAAACTACTATGTCCCTTGCTGCGCGCGACCGGATTTTAGACGGCCATAGCTCCACCCCCTGATAAGATAGAGACTTGAAATTTGTTTTGTAGGGAGATCATATCGAGTTCTTCGTACAAAACAAATTTCAAGTCTATATCTCATCAGCGAGTGGAGTTATGACCGTGGGAAATTTCACAAAACCCGAGTGAGGGACATAGTAGTTTGGGGTGTACTTTAGTAGTAGTGCAGCATATTTACGAGTTATTTGGATATGAAAGTGTGCAGTTATAACCACTACTATATATAATATATAGGGTCAGATAAATATCAAAGTTTCTTTTGTACTGAGTGTGTTTTGTACCGTTTTTAACTTTTCCTCTCCATAAACCCTGACTTATTACGTGAATCATCCTACCTTGCGTGTTACCATGCATGATGTGTGCTACACATCAATTTATGTTAGGTTTTACTTTAACATAACCTAGGAACCGACCGACACCTGTCTGGCGGCGCCAGACCCCAATTTGATTCTCAAATGCTAATCTGAGCACGCGACAGTGTGCTCAGATGGGTCGCGGCGCCAGACAGACCGACACAAGTAAACAACCAATCATAACTCGTTATTTAGGTCACGTGACTGGTTATCAGCCAATCAGGGACCAATATTTCCTGATTTGGTCGGTTCCTGGTTAAACCTAAACTCATACATGCAACCTGTCTGGCGCCGCGACCCCATCTGAGCGCACTGTGAGAATCAAATGGGGTATGGCGCCGCCATTTAACAGTGTGAACACAACTCACAAGGAATCTGTCAGGCCAATGCTCTGACAGCCTGGTACCGCACCTAAATAAGCATGTGAGTGTGACCAGTTACTAGTAGCCTATGCCACTGTTTTCTGGCGGTGCCAGACCCTGTATTTTGATTATACAAAGGACAGTGCGCTGAGATAGGGCCAGAGTGAGACGGCGCCGCCAGACAGTGTAGTTTGGCATGCCGTGGTTCCAGGTAATGGAATGAAATAGATGCGGCCCTACTGCCCTAGAACTAGAAGCGGGATAAAGACTTGACCGGGTGAACAAATGTTTATTTGACGCAGCAGTCGTTCCAACGCCGTCCAGACGGTACCCACTACCCATCTAGATGGGTTTTTCTCTTGGTGATGCATAGACACCTGGCGCGACCCCCGCACACAGCTGGTGTTGGGCCGACACCAGCTGTGTGTGGGGGTCGCTCCCTAAAAAAGGGTCGTGTCTTTCAAGAGATCTTGCACGCGATCCACTGGACTGATTTGCATCCGGTTTGTCGCAAAAGACTACAAATTGGTCCTGGAAAATACCCGATATACTGGAAAATACCCGATAAGTTTGTCTGTCAACAGGAAGTGGGTCAAAATTGACACTGAAGTCAAATCTAAAAAAGGGTCGCCATATGCGGTTTAGCAGATATTAGGAGACTGTCTGGCGCCGCGACCCATCTGAGCGCACTGTCAATCAAATTGGGGTCTGGCGCCGCCAGACAGTTGGGAGATAGCTAGGTTGAGGCCTTGTGAGTACTGGAATTGGAAAATACCCGGCATCAAATGCTAATAATAATAATAATAATAATAATAAGTTATGAAACCCGATAGCTGATTTAACAGTCGTATGAAACCCGATATAGTAGAGTCGATAACTACATCGACCTCTCCCAATTGTTCCAGTTTTTGTCACATCAGTTTGGAGCCTCGACACGACCTCTAAACAGGTGTTACTTTTTCACAAACTGTTTTCATCTTGGTGTAATCAGCAGTTGAAATGTTGTTGATCATAACAAAAACCTGACTAATTTTTTTCAACTCGGGGTAAAACCATGGGTGTCAAAAGTTAGCTCTAGATCCCCTCAGTAACCATCCGGAGACTCTAAGAGATATTTCAAGCCGTTCTCCTGTAATCATTAATCCCGGTAGAGCACATATTTGAGTATGGACGTACGTGCAATTGCCTACAACCTCAACTTTAATGTATAACGTTAATGTGCGTCTCTCTCTTTTCTCCCCATTGAGAAAGAGTTATCTCGCGCGGCGCAACCGCACGTGCGGTTTTTCCAGAGAGAGAGTGAGAGACATACAATAACATGTAAACAGCCTGCCAGCGCTCACGTACGTCCGCATTGTATTTTTTCTCCACCGGGATTAATGATTACGGGAGAACGGCTTGAAATACCTCTTAGAGTCTCCGGATGCTTACTCAGGGGACCTAGAGCTAACTTTTGACACCCATGGTTTTACCCCAAGTTGAAAAAATTTAGTCAGGTTTTTGTTATGATCAGCAACATTTCAACTGCTGATTACACCAAGATGAAAACAGTTTGTGAAAAAGTAACACCTGTTTAGAGGTCGTGTCGAGGCTCCAAACAGATGTGACAAAAACTGGAACAATTGGGAGAAGTCGATGTAGTTATCGACTCTACTAATAGCTGATTTATCAGTCGTTTGATCATTTTGCGCGCACATGATAACCGCCAGCTGGGAGATTTTACACCCTGCTCGCGTTTTAACAGTCCCAGGCAATTTCTGATTTGCCGCATACATACGGCGTCTAGACGGCGTTGCGACGGCGTCTAGACGGTATACCGTCTGGACGGGTTTCGGTGAAATCAGCTAAAAACGGTACCGAAATTGCTTGAGACGGGTTATAGACGGTATCAGACGGTCTCTAGACGGGTTATAGACGGTATCAGACGGTGTTGCGAGGGTATCGGACGGTCTCTAGACGGTCTCTAGACGGTACCGTGCCGGTGTCTAGACGGTGTCTGGACGGTGTCTAGACGGTATCCGTCCGAAGTTGAGACGGCACGTCTGAAAATTGTACTTTTAGAACTCCGTCTGTACTTCAGACGGAGTTTTAAAAGTACGTCTCAACGAAGTCTAAAGGAAAATCGATGAAAGTACCGTCTAGACAACGTCTCAACTGAAACTGGTCAACATACCGTCTAAACAACGTCTAGACAACGTCTAAACAGAATCTCGCGATTCAGTTTCAAATACCGTCTAGACAACTTCTCCAGCAATTTCGATACGAATACCGTCTAGACAACGTCTAGACAACGTCTTAAGCGAATTTGATACAGATACTGTTTTGGTATCTCCACATTCAGTCTTACATCCAGCTATCGCGTTGTAATACAACTGTGAGATACTGTCTATGGCTGATACTATCAGTGATAGATAGTGTCGGTTATGAGACGTTGTTTAGACGGTATCTGTATCGGATTCGCTTAAGACGTTGTCTAGACGTTGTTTAGACGGTATTCGTATCGAAATTGCTGGAGAAGTTGTCTAGACGGTATTTGAAACTGAATCGCGAGATTCTGTTTAGACGTTGTCTAGACGTTGTTTAGACGGTATGTTGACCGGTTTCAGTTGAGACGTTGTCTAGACGGTACTTTCATCGGTTTTCCTTTAGACTGCGTTGAGACGTACTTTTAAAACTCCGTCTGAAATACAGACGGAGTTCTAAAAGTCCGTCTCAACGTCTGGTACAATTTTCAGACGTCTCAACTTCGGACGGATACCGTCTAGACACCGTCCAGACACCGTCTAGACACCGGCACGGTACCGTCTAGAGACCGTCCGATACCCTCGCAACACCGTCTGATACCGTCTATAACCCGTCTAGAGACCGTCTGATACCGTCTATAACCCGTCTCAAGCAATTTCGGTACCGTTTTTAGCTGATTTCACCGAAACCCGTCCAGACGGTATACCGTCTAGACACCGTCTAGACGGCGTTGCGACGCTGTCTAGACGCCGTATGCGGCAAATGAGAAATTACCGTTATAAACGATAGTCGACTAGATCTAGACACGCACTATTCTCTTGTTGAGTACTTCGCAGGAATTCTAGCATGAGCACAGTGGCCTTTTGGTGGTCACTAAGAATTTTACGAAATTTTTTTTCTGAACCTATCTGGTAGCTTTTTGGACGTAGAATCCAATGCACCCCTCACTCATGCCTTGATTTTTTGAGGAAAGTGGTGTTTTTCCCAAAAGAAGGGTAATTGAAAAATTTTCGAAAAAACATTTTTGAGCTTATCTGGTAGCTTTTTTGACGTAGAATCAAATGCACCCCTCACTCATGCCTTAATTTTTTTGAGGAAAGTGGTGTTTTTTCAGTTTTTAGTCTTTTTAGGCTTCTTTGACAACCATACTTAAAATTTAGCTGGAGCAGGTGAAATGGGGATCCATAACAATTTAAATGTAGTTGATAGTAAGAAATCGAACAAATTTATATCTCATTCAAAAAACTTTTTTCAAACTTCATCCAGGGCGTTTTTATGGTCAAAAAACGAAGAAAGCTTGATTTTTCGACCATAATATACAATAGTACGCACTTGAAACCTTTTTTATCTGAAAGACCAGACAATTTCCTATCTTTTGGTATATAGGACATCGATGAGATTCGATGAGGAGGCTGGGGAGAAATCCATGGTCTAACAACTTCATAATATGTGATTTTCACCGTTAGGGTCACCACACACCTAAGTTAAAATTAAAATTAAAATTTTGATTTTAAACCCGCACACACCAGTGGCCGTTAAAATTTCTCTCCTCCATTCTAAAAGTAACAATCTCGCGCGCGATTTTAACGGCGTGTTAAAATTTTGTCATCCAACGCGACCGTCAAAATCGTGTGTGAGATTGTTACTTTTAGAATGGAGAGAGAAATTTTAACGGCCGCTGGTGTGTGCGGGTTTAAAATCAAAATTTTAATTTTAATTTTAACTTTGGTGTGTGGTGACCCTAATCCTTCAATATTAGAGTCCTAACCCTATCGGCAATCGATTCTACGTGTAAAATAAGGTCGGAAAACGTGTTTAGTTAGGTCTCAAACTTTTGAAAGATCGTTTTTTAAAGTAAACAAACACGCCTTCTTTAACGCTTTCTCCCCAGCCTCCTCATTGAATCTCATCGATGTCCTATAGACCAAAAGATAGGGAATTGTCTGGCCTTTCAGATAAAAAAGGTTTCAAGTGCGTACTATTGTATATTATGGTCGAAAAATCAAGTTTTCTTCGTTTTTTGAATGAGATATAAATTTGTTCGATTTCTTACTATCAACTACATTTAAATTGTTATGGATCCCCATTTCACCTGCTCCAGCTAAATTTTAAGTATGGTTGTCAAAGAAGCCTAAAAAGACTAAAAACTGAAAAAACACCATTTTCTTCAAAAAATTAAGGCATGAGTGAGGGGTGCATTTGATTCTACGTCAAAAAAGCTACCAGATAAGCTCAAAAAATTTTTTTCGAAAATTTTTCAATTACCCTTCTTTTGGGAAAAACACCACTTTCCTCAAAAAATCAAGGCATGAGTGAGGGGTGCATTGGATTCTACGTCCAAAAAGCTACCAGCTAGGTTTAAAAAAATTTTTTCCCTGCCCGGGTGAATGCCGAAGGCATTCACCCGGATGCCTTTTTACTTTGTAAAAAGGCATAGCAGGGTTAGAATTCGAAAACGACATTTTGGTATACTAACTAATCGGTAGAGGGACATTTTTTGGTCACACTTTCGTTGCGAGGGCAACGGTGTAGCAACTAGAGCCGCGCGCACAGTGACGAGCTACTCCTTCATCAAACACCTCATTGACACAGTTTGATGGACGTGTGTGCGTGCGCCACTCAACAAAATATGAAATGCTCTGCCGCGCGTTTCGCGTGTTACATACACATTTTCATCTTGCGAGTCGAGTGTGAGATGTTAGATAAGTAGTTAAGTTGGAATGTCAAAAGCTGGTTAGCAAGTGTCATGTGATTGGGAGTTAGCTAACTCTAAGCTATGTGAGAAGTATACTGACAGCTAGATCGTATGCATCTCACATTACATTATGACCAAGCCTTGATCCTGTTGGCAGTGACAATTTCACTGACATGTGAAACGGTAGGCCAGGGAAACACAGCATTATGAATACATAATGCAATAATTCTTGTTTCCTTAATGACCACCTACTCCCATGAAAAAGACCACTGTGATGAGTGTAATTAAAGGTAGTAAGCACGTTACTCTCATGATTTGATCAGGCTCTTGAGGCCCACATAGCTTCAGACTTCAGAGACACCTAATTCCGATCAGAAATTAGCACGATAGAATATTAGAATGAGAGGAGACACACTGCTGCGCGCTCAGAGAATCAAATTGGGCTATCTACACGCCTTACAGGTCCCGTATGTGTGAGTTGTGCTATGAACAGTACAATGTGTGAGGACGTGCTAACAGGGGGGGGGGGGGCGTGAGGTACCCACAATGCTGAGATTTTCTAAATAAACCCAGACAGACAGACAGACAGACAGACAGACAGACAGACAGACGACAACAGACAGACAGACAAAACAGACAGACAGACAGACAACAGACAAGACAGACAGACAGACAACAGACAGACAAGAACAGACAGACAGACAGACGCGACAGACAGACAGACAGACAGACAGACAGACAGACACAGACAGACAAGACACAGACAGACAACAGCACAGACAGACAGACAGACAACAACAGACAGACAGACAGACAGACAACAGACCGACAGACAGACAGACAACAGACAGACAACAGACAGACAGACAGACAGACAGACAGACAGACAGACAGACAGACAGACAGACAACAGACAGACAGACAGACAGACAGACATACAGACAGACAACATACAGACAGACAGACATACAGACAGACAGACAGCACAGACAGACAGACAGACAGACAGACAGACAGACAGACAGACAGACACAGACAGACGAGACAGACAGACAGACAGACAGACAGACAGACGACAGACGACAGACAGACGGACAGACAGACGGACAGACAGACAGAAAGGAGAGATGCTGTAGTTTCTTGACAAGACCATTAGCTATAAGGCACACCAAAAAAGTGAGAGACATGGAGAAGAATGGAAAGAATGAAAGATTAGGGTAGGATATATTCCCCGAGCGCTATAAAATAGAGAGAAGAGAGAGAGAGAGAGAGAGAGAGAGAGAGAGAGAGAGAGAGAGAGAGAGAGAGAGAGAGAGAGAGAGAGATAGAAGAGAGAGAGAGAAGAGAAGAGAGAGAGAGGAGAGAGATAGATAGGAGAAATAATATTTTTGGGCTTGAGAGCGAGGGGGGGGAGGGATAGAGAGAGAGGAGGAGAGAGAGAGAGAAGAGAGAGAGATAGAAGAGAGAGAAGGCACAGGTCAGAGTCGATACTAATGTGCGGGGAGGACCTTGTGGAGAGGCGCGCCCATTACGCCTCTTCCACAGGTCCTCCTCCACCTATATACACGTGATGCAAACATAAGAAATTAATGGGCTTGAGAGGAGCGAGAGAGAGGAAGGAGAGAGAGAGAGAGAGAGGAGAGAGAGGAGGAGAGGGGGTGAGAGATAGAGGATAGAGAGAGAGAGGAGAGAGGGAGAGAGAGAGAGAAGAGAGAGAGAGAGAGAGAGGCTGGAGGATTGAGATAGATCACGGAGCTATATAACTAAGCTACAAGATCGCATGACTTTATTCTCAAACATCCTGTAATAGTTGTGTTTGTTTGGTCAAAGATGAGGAGCTTTTTGTTTTCTGTGTTGTTGTTGTCCACATTTACTGCGACAGAAGGTAATGTTCTATTTATCTATCTACGGAGTGCCTGGGCTTGCCAACGGCAAGCCCACAGGGGACTATTGCAAAGCGATTTCGCCGGCACTAAAGTACACCCCAAACTACTATGTCCCTCACTCGGGTTTTGTAAAATTTCCCACGGTCATAACTCCACTCCCTGATGAGATAGAGACTTGAAATTTGTTTTTTAGGAAGAACTCGACATGATCTCCTCACACAACAATTTCAAGTCTCTATCTTATCAGGGGGTGGAGCTATGGCCGTCTAAAATCCGGTCGCGCGCAGCAAGGGACATAGTAGTTTGGGGGGACCTTTAGGAGGTAATGTTGAACCCGCGCGTATTATAGGGCCGTAGCCACTGCTAATTTGAAACAGTGTCTCGTCTGACTATTTGAAACACGCGTACTGGCTTTTTGAAACATTGTGCCCCCTGTGTGGTAGCTTGTCTCGGGGGAGGAGGTGGGCGGACTCTAGTGCTAACGGACTCTTTATCTAAATCCAAGGCGGACTCTATATCTAAAAACGGACTCTTTATCTACAGTTAGACTTTGAAAAAAGTTTAGATAAAGAGTCCTCCCTGTGTAGACTTTTTAGATAAAGAGTCCGCCCTGTGTAGAATTTTTAGATATAGATCAGTCCTCTAGTACATTTTGGCGCCAAATCCTCCAACCCGGACTCTATGTCTAAAATCCTAACCCAACCCAAAACCTTACCCTAACACTAACCCTAACCCTAACCTCGAACCCAAATAACGGCCCTAACACTTCTAAATTAGTATAGGGGTAGATCAAACTCTCGTTTCCGGCCTAACGGCCGAAATCTCGAGTTCGCGGCGAAAGGCGGACTTTATATCTAATTTAGATTTATGTAGATATAGAGTCCACTTTATTTAGACTTTTTAGATAAAGAGTCCGCCCTGTGTAGACTTTTTAGATAAAGAGTCCTCCTAGAGTTTAGAATTATTTGGACTCTTTATCTAAATCTAAATTTAGATATAGAGTCCCCTTTAGACTTAGAGTGTAGCACTAAAGTCCGCACACCGGGGGAGGCGTACCACACAGTTGGCTCCATTGCAACCTATTCTCGCTCCGCGAAGAATAGGCTCCCGCTCCGTTGCTAGCAAAAACTCACGTGCGCGCCATGTAAAGCACGTTTTCAACAGATCGTGCGCGACAGACCGTGTTTTTAGACCTTTTTAGCTGACCTAGCACTACACAAACGTCAATTATCGCCTCATTTCGCATCGTGATGAATCGGCGGGTATTTTCCCATGCTCACAAGGCCATGACGATTCACCCAGTACCCGCAGATTGTCCCAGGACCGAGTAGGAGCTTGCAGCCAGAATTGCTCATATTTAGCGTCAATTTTGACCCACTATTCCTCAAATGCTGATACTCGCGGGTATTTTTTGTAAAACTAGAGACAATTATCTGCCAGAGCAACAAACGAGATGCAAATTGGTTCAGTAGTTCCTTGCCGCCTGGTCTTTGAAAAAGTTTGCTCTAAAATCAATAACGGGCGGAGGCCTGTTTGTGAGATCAATCTCGGTCGCTGCACGACCTCGATCTCACTCAGACATCAATGTGGCCAAGAAGGATGATGGACAGAGCGTGGCGACCATGTCCGTGTGTTTGTCATCACACGCTACGTAAAAGCCTATTTTACAAGCAGAATGTGGCAAATCCTGGCGCGCCAGAGTGATGGCTCTCATTTCTTCTTTTTCGTTTTGATTTTCCTGCTTGAGCTTTGCGCGTGCATTCAGTTAGAGTTTCCCCTTATGCGACTACAAGCGGGCGTGTAAGGTAGACGATTACGGGGGCCCGAAGGAATCGCCCCTACCGATGTCCGTACGCGATCCCGGACGTTTGGTTTGCGTATTGCATTTCATAATTCATTACACTTTCACCACACAAAAGGCTCATGCGCGTCACATGCGTGACACGCTCGTCTGTTTTGTGTGGTGTAAATGTAGTGAAATGCAATGCGCACCAAACGTCCGGGATCGCGTACGGGCATCTGGTAGGGGCGATTCCTTCGGCCCCCGTAATCCCAGCTGTGTCAATGGCATCCTAGCTTGGCAAGGTACTGCAATATAAAATAAATTATTATGTCTCATTTCAGCGTGGAGTCCGTGGTACTTAAAACATACATCCCATTTGATCTGGAAAGCACCCCTCTTCAAATCAAAACCAGCTCTACTACTACCGGGAGTGACGAGCAGATTTGGGTGGACACATACACTGCAGATGAGAGTTACTTGGATCAGTGAGGTGATATTACCTCACCTATGAATACTACATAACTACTACTGCACCTATTCATGGACTACCCTCCTAGTACACCCCAGAGGAAGTGAACAAGATGTGGACAATTCGAAAGACGGCCACCAACCTTACCATAGAGTGCAACGGGGTGGAGGTTCTGAACTACCAGTTCAGTGACAGTAGTGATACTCGCTTTGTACCACGGTGGGGAGGAATGCGTGAGAAAGATACAATTTCACTCCGTGGACACTGCATCTGACAGCTACAAGAGCAAAACCAACAGGTATTATAAATTGAAGCTAAAGAATACTGTTTTACTTAGTATACTTAGTATTACCAGATCGATTTCGTATTATCATCATTTCATATTTCAGTATGGAGTCCAGTGGTACTTGAAACATACATCCCATTTTGATCTGAGAGCACCCCTCTTCAAATCAAAACCAGCTCTACTACCGGGAGGGGGAGCAGATCGCGGTGAACACATACACTGCAGAGAGAGTCTGATTGGGGGGGCGGCGGTGAAGTTCGCCTCAACTATGAACTACTACATCTACTACTGCACCGGATCGACCTCCCTCCCAGTACAACCACCAGAGGAAGTGAACAAGATGTGGACAATTCGTAAGACGGCTACCAACCTCAGTATAGAGTGCAACGGGGTGGAGGTACTAGCTACTCCAGTTCAGTGACAGTAATGAGACTGACTGTGTATCAAAGTGGGGAGGAATGTGGAGAAATAAAATTTCACTCCTGGGACACTGCATCTGACAGCTACAGAGCAAAACCAACAGGTATTATAAATTAGAAGCTAAAGAATACTGTTTTACTTAGTATTACTTAGTATTACTTAGTATTACCAGATCGATTTCGTATGATCATCATTTCATATTTCAGCGTGGAGTCCAGTGGTACGTGATACTAAGATCCCATTTGATCTGGAGAGCACCCCTCTTCAAATCAAAACCAACTCTACTATTGGGAGTGGGGAGGAGATTAGGGTGAACACATACACTGCAGATGAGATCATTGGGGGGGTGGCGGTGAAGTTCGCCTCAACTATGAACTACTACATCACCTACTGCACCGGATGGACCTCCCTCCCAGTACAACCACCAGAGGAAGTGAACAAGATGTGGACAATTCGAAAGACGGCTACCAACCTCAGTATAGAGTGCAACGGGGTGGAGGTTCTGAACTACCAGTTCAGTGACAGTAAAACTACCTGTGTATCAAAGTGGGGAGGAGATGTGGAGAAGATAAAATTTTACTCCGGGGACACTGCATCTGACAGCTACAGAGCAAAACCAACAGGTATAAACTAGAAGCAAATAAATACTGTATTGTTCATGTTTGTATCTATCTAATCTAATCTAACTATATCTAATGCATTAATTTGACGTAAATGTGACACCCTATCGTCAGTGGGTAGTGTCTGACGGTGTATAAGGTCCAAATGAGGCACGGAGCTTTTCTGAATCAGCTTTTGAAGACGAATCCAACGCAACCGGAATTAGCTTTCTATCTTATCGGAAGGTTCGGTTCACAACTCATTTTTAGTCATTTTTGCCGCGCGAGCCAATCCGAGCCAGAATTTTGAAATCCAGCCCTCTGATTGGCTCGCGCGGCTAAAAATGAAAAAAGTGAACCACACCTTCCCGATAAGATAGAAAGCTAATTCCGGTTGCGTTGGATTCGTCTTCAAAAGCTGATTCAGAAAAGCTCCGTGCCTCATTTGGACCTTATACACCGTCAGACACTATCAGTGGGTAGTATGGTAGTTAAGGTCGTGCGCACTTTTTGGCGCCATTTGGCGCCAAATTGGCGCCACGTGGCGCCACGTGGCGATATTTTAGCGCCAAATGGCGCCAAAATTTGGCGACTGCGCACAACCGCAATTTGGCGCCAAAATGGCGCCCAAGTTGGGGTAAAAGGGTCATGACCCTAAGTGACCAATTTTTTGGCGCCAATTTTTGATTTTTTGGCGCCAAAAACCATTATTGGCGCCAAATATTATCGCCAATAAAAAATACCGGCGCCCAAAACGCGATTTGGCGCCGGTTTTTTGGCGCCAAAGCTCTTTTGGCGCCGGCTTTTGGCGGTTCACTTGGGTGAACCCTAAAAATTGGCGCCAATCTAAATTGGCGCCACCCATCCTTGACCCTAAGTTTTGGCGCCAACTCTGGCGAAATTTGGCGCCAACTGTTGGCGCCAATTTGTTGAATATTTAGGGTCATAGGATGAAAATTGGCGCCAATCATTAGCGCCAACTTTAAAATTCGACTAACAACCCTTGAGCGCTAGTTGTTAGCGCCACTTTTCGGCGCCAATTTATTAGCGCCAATTATTGGCTCCAAAAAAGTTTCTGTCTGGCGCCGTGACCCCATCTGAGCGCACTGTCAGGATCTGTCAGAGCTGTCTGCGCCGCCCGACAGCTCATTTGCAGATGCTGGCATTTTTGTGCGGATAACTTTCATTACCAGTGGTACTATCACAATGTCTGACCCCGAAACTCGTCACACAGCGCATCTTTCCATTTATAACTGGGCCCTTCAAACGTGGAGGAATGCCATTTAACATTAGGTACTGGCTGTAATTTAGGTACATTATTGAAAATTAAGATACGGAGTGTCAAGTAATAGATCTTAGGGACAAGAAAGCCTGTTGGTTGGTCAAAATCCCTTTATATCTGAAGTGTTGACAATATGGTGGTACTGAGCACCTGCGTCTCCTTCGGGTCTTTCATATAGATATTATAATAACACGGTGCCGACAGTAGCTGGCTGCTTAGTGGCAAGACCGTAGTAGTCCTACCAAACCAAACCAAACCAAACCTGTTGGTTGGACCCTGCATGTTAGACGTTAGTCGAACCCCGTTGGCTTTACCTCCGTTGATCTTAATCTCTATCTTTCTCTCTGTTCCCCTCTCTCTGTCTCTCTTTTTCTCTCTCGT
>WFME01000025.1:0-20156 GCA_020137815.1 Hormiphora californensis
GGACAAACAAATAAACGTTACCCGTATCATTGACTGGTAGCTGTTCACGTAATGTGCGATGTCATCAGCTCCCGGGAACCCACTTTATTAGAGCGGAACAAGACCCTTTCCAGCATTCTACCGTAGTTTTCTACCCACCTGTGTAAATGGTAAGTATATTGACTCTTACTTGTCCAACACAACACATGTATGTAGACTGTAGAGCATTATTATTATACGTTTTGATTTAGTTGTGTCACGTACTGCAGTGAGCCTTTAAAGGTTGACAAGATACCTAAAACTTTTCGTATATCGTCTTATTTTGATTTATCATTAATTTTCAGTATTTTTTCAGAATTTTTTGTCGGCTAGAAATATGTGCAAAATAGGGGGCTACTGACAAATGAGTGTGCCTTTTTTAAAATTGATACCGTAATATCTCCGGTTCCTGATGAGATACAGAAACCGTTTTGGTAGCGTTGGAAAGGTCTTATTGAGACCAATCCAACGCAACCAAGATCAAGTCTTTCTTTGAGGAACCGGAAACGTGAATTTCAATTTGCGAGACGCAGTGAGTGTGCCCAGTAAAACCAGTGCTGACAATATCGGTAGACCCCTATTTCGAATTTTTTTTCTAGCCGACAAAAAAATTCTAGAAAAATGCTGAAAATTAATGATAAATCAAAATAAGACGATATACGAAAAGTTTTAGGTATCTTGTCAACCTTTAATATTAAAAAAGAATACTTTTACAAATAAAAATCACCTTGTCTCCCTCACCGGCACCCAGAGCCGATTCCAAGTCCTCCAGATCACCACTCAGATTCATCAAAAAAGTCTACAGTTGCATTCGTCCGGGGTAGGCGTAGTTAAAACCCTCGTTCAGTCCTTTTAGTTGCGTCAAAATCAGGGACACCTGGTGGATTGTTGTTATGTTCTATAACCCTCCCTTCCCGGGATAATATAAAATAAAAAGATCTTGAACGAAACAAGATTGTTATAATATGTTCTAACCCTCCTTTGTACAGGGTCGGGCAAGGCAAGGGGATTGTAGCGGTGACGGGATGACGAGAAAAATCTGTCAGAGCATTGGCCTAACAGGGAAACTTATAGTTGCATTAATATACAGTCCGACCCCATTTACCGGACCCGAATTTACCAGAAACCATGATTACCGGGCAAAACCCTTCTCCCGAGCGTCTCCGGGCGAAATTCGGGGTCAGATTGTGCCCATGGAAAGTATACCTGAGTCCAGTAGATGTCACCAGGGTTCTTCCTTATCATGAATATGTATCATGTTCAGTAGTTACCATGGTTACATATATGCAATTACCTGAGTCCAGTAGATGTCAACCAGGTTCTTCCTTATCATGAATCATGTATCATGTTCAGTAGTTACCATGGTTACCATTATATATGCAATTACCTGAGTCCAGTAGATGTCACCAGGGTTCTTCCTTATTATGTGTTCCATCCACTTGAGATTGCTTTCAACAAAACTGGAGGAGTCTCTTACAATACGGGGTGGCAGGGTCCCGACAATACCCCTCCATGGTGTTGGTCCAACTCTGAGTGAGAGAATTAGGGATAAATAATATTTATTGGGTGCAGTCACGATGAATATATTTATTAAACTAGTGGACCCAGGCCATCCTACGGCCCTACCAGGAAACTATTGAATGGCTCCCGCGATTAGCGCACTCCATCCGGATGGCTTAAAACTGATCGTTTTTCATATCTCTAACTTCTCAGTTTCCTCTTACTTCTTAGTCCTACCTCTCTATCTCTATCTCTGTCTTTCTCTGTCTCTCTCTGTCTCTCTCTGTCTCTCTCTGTCTCTCTCTCTCTCTCTCTCTCTCTCTCTCTCTCTCTCTCTCTTCATTTTTATCTCAATTTCTCTGTCGTCACGTCTTTGTCTATTTTACCACTCTATATGGGGGATCTCATCACGCACAGTGGAATACTGGGTGAAATGTGGGATCTGATACTCACTGGGATGATCTGATAGTCCACTGGGGTGATCTGATCATGGCTGGGGTGATCTGATCCTCTATGGGATGATCTGATCTTGGTTGGGGGGATCTGATCCTCAGTTGGGTGATCTGATCATGCATGTGGGGTACTCCTAGCATGCTACTTTAATTCTGTAATTCTGTAATTCTGCTACTTTTTACGTGATCTGATCTTGATGACGACGATTTAGGGACCACCAAACATGCATGGGTGGGATCAAGTTTCGGGTGTTTTTGTCATTATATAGTAAGATATCTCCATCGTGACTGCACCAAATTCGAAACGGGACCATGGGTTTGTCGCTGTCAGGTGGTTTCTAGAAGCGTGTCAGGCAGTCACATCATGTCAGATCCCGTTTTGATTCTCGTCCGATCTCAGATATCGGGTCCATACGCCACCAGACAGGGAAACAACCAATCAGAACTCGTTATTTAGGTCACGTGACTGGTTATCAGCCAATCAGGGACCAGTATTTCCTGATTCAGTCGGTTCCTGCTATCGACTCACCTGAAGAATCCTCTCGGCAGTAATGAGCCCCTCCATAGTACCCAGCTGCGCCGACTCTGAATCTCGTCTGAATAGGATCCATTCGTGGTAACACTCAGTGTAGTCCACCCGTTAGCAGATAGACTGTCCACAAAGGTGGCTTCCGCAATAGATCCTCCTTTGTCATGGTAGATGGGTGTGAATGAGGGAGATAGGTACAGAGTTTTAGCGCTTATTGTCCCCAGGATTAACAGCCAGCATAGTCCAAGATTGATCATGGCTGAAGGTTGGTTTTATGAATCTTACTATCTATTAATAATAGTATTATCAGTGTTAACAAGATAGACAACGATCAGCTATTATATACAACACTGATAATTTGGTTTAGTACCATTATATCGATATAATGGTACTAAACCAAATTATCAGTGTTGTATATAATAGCTGATCAAACCACGCTCTTTAGATTCTATTAATACAACTCCAGTTATCTTCAAACGAGCTGTGGTTGATTTGAAATTACAAATGAAAAACCTTGATAATTTTTAATTTAAAATAATTTTTAATTTAAAATAATTTAAAATAAAAACCTTGATAATTTTTATAAACAAAAACGTATGACTTGATTTTACACGTCCATTCAAAAGCATCCCTGATCTGAATGGACGTGTAAAGCAGGTTACGTGTAAAATACTATTTTCATTGCCATGCAATTTAACTTTGTCCATAAACTCTTGTCTTTTTTTCCGCCATCTAAATAATTTAGCTAATGGGGGTTTCAAAATGAGCTTGCTGTCTCCCTCTGCCATCGGGAAACGAGGCATCATATAACGTGTTGGGCATAAAAAATGTCCCCCCTAGACTAGCATAGTTCCAGATATCGTAGAGCTCTAAAATTTTACACAGTTACTCTATGGGACAAATAAATAAGTTCCACAAAATTTCAGACTTTTAGCTCAAAGTTCATTTTTTTGATCAGAATGAACATTGTTATTCATTCCAAAAACATGATTTTTCGGTCCAGAAGCCAAGCAATTATCTTTGGCTCTCGATTTTCTTTCAAATGCGACCAAGAAAAGCCCAAACGGATATCCACAAGGCAAACAGTGGTCATGTTTCTGACTGTTAGTCAGGTCATGTGATCCCCACCGAATCGTGTAAGTTATTCTGAATTGCTAATCAAGATTAGTTGTGGAGAATCACGTATCACAGCCGCTAATGAGGGATGACGATGATGATTGGCCATGAGATCCGAAGCTCATTAACAAGTCACCTCGGTAAGTCTGAAGAACCTGTCCTTTCCTCTCACGAGCGCTCATGAGTGTATCATGAGTGTTTCAACGTCTCATGAGCGCTCATGAGACATTGAAACAGAGATGGGATGAGACATATGTCTCATGAGCGCTCATGAGCAACGTCTCATGAGCACTCTTGATACGCTCATGACACACTCATGACACACTCATGATACACTCATGAGCGCTCATGATACACTCATGATACACTCATGACACACTCATGATACACTCATGAGCGCTCATGAGAGGAACAGCCAGGTTCTTCCGACTTACCGTCACCTCTTTACCAAAGTGCTCCCGAATCACATGTCCCTTCTTCGATACACATCCCTCATTAGCGACTGTGATACGTGATTCTTTCCCACTAAGCCTGATTAGCAATTCACGATTCGGTGGGGATCACATGACCTGACTAACAGTCAGAAACATGACCACTGTGTGCCTTGTGGTTGTCCGTTTTGGCTTTTCTTGGTCGCATTTGAAAGAATTTATTTATTTATTATCTCTGATACAGGGTGTCCCATATATTCTGTGGGTCGGTTGGCGAGCTGTCACGCAAAAACGGTGATAGTAGTGTGAAAACAAACTACGGGAGTGTGCTGGATTAATTCCTTCCTAACTGATGGCTTTGTTTTGAAATTAAATTTCAAAAGTTAATTTTTCATGAATGAACATTCCTGTCATTCATTCGTGAATTCTGAAATATTGTTTACCTTGAGTAAAAAACTTTTCTTTGGCTCGAAATTATCTTTCCAATGAGCACCATAAAAAACAAATTGAAGCACCGGGTCGCATTGCAGGTGAGAAAATGCAAATGCATGATTTTGGCCATTCCTGCGACTTTCAATCAGCTGTATCACCGCTAATTTTTGTTCAATCCTTTTAAAAGCTTTGGTGAACATCGGTGAAGATAAGACCTTTGCTCACAAGAAAAATCAAGGTCAAAACTCAAAGTTCATTTTTCATTTTTGGTAGTTCATTCCACTCATTCAGGAAAAAAACATCCCTAAAGTGACGAAAAGGTTTGGGTTTTGTTTGGCCCATGTCCTGAAACGACAGAGAGGTGTAAAAACGTGTTTCCGGGCTAGTTAGTGGGTGTCCATGTGATCATTTTGATATCTGACACCTTTGCTGAGCCATAATTAAGAGATTTTCTCAAATTCAAACATGGGATACGAGTATTCTGCGATTGGTACCGTGCACCAATAACAAGAGATCCCATAGCACCTCAAAAATTATGATTAGCTAAATGAAATGAGTTGATTTACGATTGAAAAGATTAAAACCAATGTAAAGTCGGACTAAACGAACATTTTCAAGCGTGAATCAACTCATTTCATTTAGCTAATCATAATTTTTGAGGTGCTATGGGATCTCTTGTTATTGGTGCACGATACCAATATCAGAATACTCGTATCCCATGTTTGAATTTGAGAAAATCTCTTAATTATGGCTCAGCAAAGGTGTCAGATATCAAAATGATCACATGGACACCCACTAACTAGCCCGGAAACACGTTTTTACACCTCTCTGTCGTTTCAGGACATGGGCCAAACAAAACCCAAACCTTTTCGTCACTTTAGGGATGTTTTTTCCTGAATGAGTGGAATGAACTACGAAAAATGAAAAATGAACTTTGAGTTTTGACCTTGATTTTTCTTGTGAGCAAAGATCTTTGCTATCCAATGTTCACCCAAAGTTTCAAAAAGATTGAAGGTAAGGTAGCGGTGATACAGCCGATTGAAAGTAGCAAAAAGAGCCAAAATCATGCATGTTCATTTTCTCAACTGTCATGTGACCTGGTGCTTCAATTTGAGTTTTATGGTGCTCAATGGAAAGATAATTGCGAGCCAAAGAAAAGTTACTTACTCAAGGTAAACAATATTTCAGAATTCATGAATGAACGGCAGCAATGTTCATTCATGAAAAATGAACTTTTGAAATTTAATTTTAAAACAAAGCCATCAGTTAGGAAGGAATTAATCCAGCACACTCCCGTAGTTTGTTTTCACACAACTATCACCGTTTTTGCGTGACAGCTCGCCAATCGACCCACAGAATATATGGGACACCCTGTATACATTACAATATAACATGTAATATTGCACCTTCTTGCGTGCTAAAGAACTGGTACTCGGATAGTTCTGAACATTAAAAGATAGTCTGTTTATGATGGTTTTCAATGAAAAGGTAGTTAGATTAGGTTAAAATTGGCATGCTGCTGATAGAATATTGAGTTAATGATAGTGATTAAATTAATAAGATAAAATAGTGTAGATAAGTTAATGCTGTTAAGATTTAAAACAAGAATTATTTGCATTATGTATCCATAATGCCACGTTTCCCTGCCCTCTTCGATTTGCCATTCAACTCGCCATTAAGCTGTCCGCATTCCGCAAAATGGGGATTTGTGTTTTTCGAACTTTTAAAAAACGCAAAACATTTTCAATTTCTCAATTTTCCCCAAAAACGCGCGGCCGATATAAAACAAATTTTGCCGCGCGTTACAGTTTATAGCCGCGCACACCTCATAAATTTTCAATAGTTTGTGGGCGCGCATGTTACTCCGCAAACTTCAAATCGCGCGCGCCGCACGGTTGCCCCTCGCAACGAAAGTGTGACCAAAAAATGTCCCTCTACCGATTAGTTAGTATACCAAAATGTCGTTTTCGAATTCTAACCCTGCTATGCCTTTTTACAAAGTAAAAAGGCATCCGGGTGGATGCCTTCGGCATCCACCCGGGCAGGGAAATAAGTGTAGATAAGTTTTAATAAATAGTAGATAGAAATATAAAATATGCTGATTGAAGGGTAATTAGTAATAATAAGTTAATTAATAGAATAAAATCAACAGTATAATTTAATAAGTATAAAAATATTGTAAAACAGTATACAGTGTTGAAACAGTATACAGTGTTGAAACAGTATACAGCGGTAAAACTGTGGTAGTAAAACAGTATTGTATAATGATCTAGTAAAAAACAGTATACAGTAGTAAAACAGTATACAATACATAATTTGATTTAAAGATCAGTAGGAATGAGATTTAATTGTAGTAGAAAACATAAAATAGAAATCACGTAAAATAAAATGTAGTAAAATAATTATATTAAACTAGTATTTAAGTTCTACTAGTCAATGTAATATTGTAATTCGGCCTTCGGCCAAAAAGCGCCGGGCCCATCGCTCATTCTCTGTGTCTCTGTGTCTCTCTGTGTCTCTGTGTCTCTCTGTCGCTCTGTCTCTCTGTCTCTCTGTCTCTCTGTCTCTCTGTCTCTCTGTGTCTCTCTGTCTCTCTGTCTCTCTGTGTCTCTCTGTGTCTCTCTGTCTCTCTATCTCTCTATCTCTCTATCTCTCTATCTCTCTATCTCTCTCTCTCTCTCTCTCTCTCTCTCTCTCTCTCTCTCTCCCTCTCTCTCTCTCTCTCTCTCTCTCTCTCTCTCTCTCTCTCTCTCTCTCTCTCTCTCTCTCTCTCTCTCTCTCTCTCTCTCTCTCTCTCTCTCTCTCTCTCTCTCTCTCTCTCTCTCTCTCTCTCTCTCACGATTCTTCTACTCCTTTGCGAAAATGTTTGCAAAAGGTGTATCCAGTATCCCTGTTATCACGGATATCAATGGAAAAACAACCACTGACACTAAAGAAATTGCCGATCTCTTTCAAAATCAATTCTGCAGTGTGTTCAGTAACCCAGACAACCCCAATACCCAGGATCCGGTCTTTGAATGCCCGGTTATTAAATTGGAAGACCTGGGAATCACGCTGAGTGATGACGACATTATCAAAGCGTGTAAGGATCTGGTGACAACCTCCTCTCCAGGACCTGATGGTGTTCCTGCAAAGATCCTGAAGGAGGCTGCGGAGGCTCTGTCAGTACCCATTGGCCTTATTTGGAGAGAATCTATGGACCTGAGAGTAGTGCCCGAGTTTTACAAGATGGGCTATGTAGTCCCCCTGTTTAAGAAAGGCGATAGATCTTCTCTGAAAAATTACAGACCTGTAACCTTGACAAGCCATGTGATCAAGATTCACGAGCGAATCATGAGGGAACATATGGTTGATTATTTCGAGCGTAATGGGCTTCTATCAAAGCGTCAGCACGGCTTCAGAGCGGGGAGGTCCACACTGACCCAATTGTTGGGCCACTTCGACTGGGTGCTAAAATCCCTATGTGATGGTAACGACACAGACACAGTCTACCTGGACTATTCCCGTGCCTTCGACAAGGTAGACATACGGCTCCTCCTCCTCAAGATCAGAAGATATGGAGTGCATCCACAGATTGTGGATTGGCTGGAGTCGTTTCTGTCTGGCCGGAAACAAACGGTTGTGCTAGAAGGGTGTCACTCAGTAATAGCAGTAATCATCAGCGGTGTCCCTCAGGGGACGGTGCTGGGCCCCCTCTTATTCTTGATATTTCTGAATGATTTGGAGGGTGAAGTGCTTGATGCCCTTCTAAGCTTCTTTGCTGATGACTCCAGAGTGGGCATGGAAATCTCTGTTAAGGAGGATTGCGAGAAGTTACAAAAAGACTTGGATCGTGTGCATCAGTGGGCTGAAAGAAATAATATGAAGCTCAATGAAGAGAAATATGAGTTAATGGTGCATCGTCACAATCGATCATCTCTCATGAACCACATGCCGATGTCTGCGGTGTACTACTACACTAGTGGTGGAGAGATCCTTCTACCATCTGATCAGCTCCGAGACTTGGGCGTTACAGTTTCTGAAGATCTCTCCTGGAGGCCGCATTATGTCAATCTGACCACAAGAGGCAGAAGAATGTCCCAGTGGATACTCAGCGTTTTTAGTGGCAGAGATACAGTCCCCATGATAACTCTCTACAAGAGCCTAGTGAGGAGCACAATGGAGTATTGCTCTCCTCTGTGGTGCCCCCAATTGGTCGGTGACATACAGCTCCTTGAATCGGTTCAAAGAAGGTTTACTGCCAAGATTTCTGGGCTTCAGGACAGTGACTACTGGGAACGCCTAAAAATCCTTGAACTCATGTCATTACAAAGGAGGCGTGAAAGGTACTCCATCTTACACATGCACAAGATTCGGCATGAAGCAGTACCAAATGATGTCAATGTCGCCTTCTACCGAACATCGAGGCATGGGCTGAAGGCGGTGATACCTGATCTTGCAAGGGTCAAGAGCAAGAGAAACTCTTCTCTCTATAGCTCATCATTTGGCTCAGTGGGTCCTAGGCTGTGGAATTCATTGCCAAAAGACCTTCGAGAAATTGCAGATCAGGCTGAATTTAAGGCGAACCTGGATAGCTTCCTTCGTGAAGTGCCGGACCTACCGCCTACACCCGGGTACTCATCACAGAACAGAAACTCACTGAGCGAGTGGTGCTGTGGATCCGGAACGATAAATGTGGCGGTCCTTGGAAGGATGGCCCTCTGATTCATAGCTACACATCAAAAGTATCAAAAGTAAGTATCTCTCTCTCTCTCTCTCCCTCTCTCTCTCTCTCTCTCTCTCATTTTTTACTCTATATGGGGATCTCATCACGCACAGTGGACTACTGGGTGAAATGTGGGATCTGATACTCACTGGGATGATCTGATCCTCAGTGGGGTGATCTGATCATGGGTGGGGTGATCTGATCCTCAGTGGGGTGATCTAATCATGCATGTTGGGTGATGTGATCTGATCTTGATGACGACGATTTAGGGACCACCAAACATGCATGGGGGGATCAAGTTTCACCCCTTTTCGCATTATATACTTAGTAAGATAGAGGGAGATAATCTTTAATTAAGAAAGGAGATTATCATCGAAAATACAGCTATCTAATGTTAGCTTCACTAGGTTACGGAATTTACTCTTTTATATGTTACTATTACAGTTAAAAATCAGAGGAATATGAAAGTTAGATTCAAATGCAGAAATGCCAAGCAGTTGCTCCCGAGTTGAGGTTACTACTCCCATAGAGGTGCACTTAAATAGTTTGTGGTATGGTGAATCAGGCTGGATCCCACACTCTAAGCAGTATGGAATTGCTGTGGTGGTTCCGATCGCCCCGTGGGATCTCATGTAGCTATAGGCGAAGTCAACTGGGAAAAACATATTAAACCTGTCAAGTGCCTTGTACAGAGAGGACCAGAATGTAGTAGTTACGACAATTTGCTCTGTCAAGTGCTTCTGTACAGAGGGTTTCATGATCACGTATGTATCGATCATTTCCATCGCACAATTCCTCAACGTCTGTGTCCTGTCGCAGAATACCATGTATTGTTGTTTTCACACTGTCGTCCCACAGTTTACAGCCATAACGGTCCATGGTTTCTTTTGAGTATGAGAAGTCACTTGGGTCCATTTCAGTAAAGCTGCAGTTCCTTATGAAGGACCTCGAGTTATTCCCCTCCTCTAACGCTTTCCATTCTAGGTATCTCTTGGTTGCAGTTATGTGAGAGAAGAAGTAGTGATTCGGTTCGGCCTCGATCTGTAGTATCTTTGCTGTCACCGAGTCTGCCGCAGTTAGCCCCTTTAATATGAATTTCGTAGTCAGGGTATCGAGAGTGACTTCCATAGGTGGTATGGCAGTAAGCAGGTCAGACATTGCCTTCGAAATATGTACTTGACTGCCCAGGATCTTCAGTTTCGCTTTTGCTAACAGATCCTTGAAGCTTCCTAGTCGATCACTGAGCGGGAGCCATAGTGGTGCGGCATACAAGAGTTTAGTTTGTACCACTGTTTTGAACAAAAGCGATAATGCGACACTGTTCATACCTTCTGTTCGTGTTGTCCCTGAAGATAGCTTATGCCAGGCAAACCAGCACTTTGATAGCACGAAGGAGGTGTGTCGTTTGAAATCTAATTTCTCGTCGACATAAACTCCTAATACTTTGCTTGCACCTGTGTAAGATATCTGTGTATTGCCCAGGAACATCTGTTTCGGCGGCGGTGTAGGTGATGAATCCACAGTTCTCGGTCTGATGACGATGATTTCCGTTTTGTCTCGGTCACAGTTTACAACCAGACGCCACTTTCGACACCAATCTCTTATGTAGTCCAAGATGGTCTGCATACTTTCCTCGCACTCAGACTGGTCTCCCACAGTTATTACTGTGCCATCATCCGCAAATTTAAAAGCTTCAGAACTACCACGGATTGTCTCCGGTAAGTTTCTAGTTGACAGGAAATCAGATACATAGATGATGAAGAGAAGTGGCGATAGAATAGCTCCTTGTGGCAGACCAATCAAACCACAACTTCTGAATCTACCAAGGTTACCATTTATCCTCAAAATAACCTTTCTGTGAGAAAGCATCGCATGAAGAAGCCGTAATATCTTACCACGAATGCCCATCGTTTGTAGTTTATGTATCAAACATGGAACAGGTACCGAATCGAAGGCCTTCTCGAAATCAATAAACAGGATATAGGCTGTAGCTTTTCGACGTTTGTTCTCGTGGAGTGTCGACAAGAGTTTGAAGAGATATCTCGTGGTATTCCTGACGGGAAGGAATCCCTCCTGTTCTTCGTCTAAGGTTCCCTCCTCATCAAAATAGTTCCTCATCCGCTTATCCAAAACTCTTTCCAAGAGTTTCCCAATGTAGCTGCCAATTGTGATGGGCCTGTAGGCTCCGGGTGAGAGGTAAGACTTTTTACCGGCTTTCTTGATGAATGAGACTATTCCGGTATCCCAGGGCCATACTGATGTTGTGAGACAGCAGCTGAATAATCTCGAGAGGTACATAACTGCAATGTCTCCAAGGTGTTTGAGAACAATAGGGTGGATCCCTAGTCCGTCAGTTGATTTTCCACTGCTTTTCTGTGCCTTAATAGCCCGTGTGACTTCCTCCACTGAAACTTCCTTGTTTAGTTCCTCAATTTCCTCATCCTCTGGAGTTGTATCCTCTTCCAAAATATCTTCGACTCGCTCACAAATGTTCCTGTAGTGAGCTTCATCAAAGTTCTGGTTCCTCAAATGCTTTCCGCCAAAGAAGGTGTCGAATAGTATATCCTCTTTCTCAGCTTTACCGTGAATCAAAGTATTGCCATCCTGTAAGCAGCTTATAAAATTTTCTTCAGGCATAAGGAACATATGCCGATATCTTTTCCAGAATAGCATAGACTCTGATACATTTAGTCCACTAAGGCGATCATGAATCCACTGGTTTTTACTCCTTATCAGGCACTCTTTGAACTGTTCTCGGGTAGTGTCTCGGGTAAGCTTATTGGATATCGTTCTCCTGAATTTATACTGTCTTTGTGCTGCTCGAAGTTCTTCTGACAGTTCCGTTAGTGCTTGAGACCAATAAGGTTTCGAAAATCTGCATACCGTTTTTGTGGGTATAAATAACTCAGTTGCTTCTTTAATTATATCCAGTAGGTTGCTAAACATCTCATTTGCGTTCTGCTCCTCGTTAAGACCCAATTCCATGAGCCGAGCGTCAATGAACTGAGTCCAATGCTCCCAATCTGCCTGTCTGTAGTCAGGAACACACTTTCTTGACGTGCTATTAGAGGTTATTCCAAGGTATGTGATAACTGGAATGTGACCACGGTCTGGAGCTCCAGTAAAGAGACAGTAACTACCATCCTCATCCGTCCAGGGTCCATCAAGAGCAAATCCATCGTTACCAAAGCGGAGGCATAAATCTATAACGCTTCCACCCTGTGTACAAAGGAAAGTATTACTTCTGGGTGACATGATATCTGCACGTTGCCTTTCACAGAAATCCTCGAGAGTTCGTCCTTTATCATTTGTGATCCTATCTCCCCACGATAATCCTCTAGCATTGAAATCACCTAGAACATATAATGCCCCGATCTTGTTCCCATTGCAGTATCTCCATGCATTCTGGAGAGTGTCAAGAAGGTCCGAAATGTCCTCAGTAGGGCTGCAGTATACCGATGCAAACATCGCAGGTGCCAAGGAAACTGTCACAACTGCAAACACTGCTTCAACATTGGGGGACTCCAAACAACTTAGCGAGGTATTTACCGATAAGGTCACACCGTAGCTGTTAGATAGTCCGTATGTAATCATATCTTGAAACGTATTGTCAGGTGGAATATATCGTCCAGTTTCCTGGAGGGCCAGAACCGAAATGTTCCTCTCCGAGACGTATCGGTCCAATGCTATAATAGATTGTTGAGAGAGTCCGCTCACGTTTAGTTGACATAGGCTAGCCATAGTTCACATTGACACGGGATAGATATTCAGGGCAGGTTTCTAGACATGGCAGAGTGATCTCCTTTCGTTTTACAGTTTGGACAACAGAGGTGGTTCCGGTTTGTTTTTGCAGGACAATCTTCAAGTTGGTGATTCTCATCAGAGGAGCTGCAATGAGGGCATCTCTGTTTCGATCTACACCATTGCTCCATATGCCCGAAGCGCCAACACTTATGACACTGCGGTAGATTTCTCCGGGGTTTAGGAGTGTATTGCCTGATTCTGAAGCAGCGATTATCGATAGTGAAAGTTTTGCCGATATTAGCATCTCTCTCCTCCTCTGTGTTGAATATCAGGAGAAGGCTTTGTCTAGGTTTTCCGTTGAATCCTTTGAATCGGTGGATCGAAGTCGGAGCTTTATCTGCTAGCTGATTTTTACAAGCTTCCATGAAATTATCTTCGGTATACTCAATATCAGCATAATCAACAGCTGCTTTACATCCTTCCGGTGTTAGTGTCTCCTGGAGCAGTTTGCCTTGGTGGGGTGATCGGTATCTCCAAAGAATGTTGGTTCCCAGTCCCTCACCACCCTTAGTGCGTCATTTGGAGTAGCAACCTCAATCAAAAGTGTACAACGCATGGTAGATTTACATTGAATAACTTCTAAACATGGATAATATGAGTTAAAGTGCTTCATGGTTTTAATCGACGTGCTAAGGAACTTTTGATAATCAACGATGCCTGTCACAGATATTGTTTTATTTGGATCACACAAAGATTTTGACACAGAAGGTTCATTGGAAACATTAGGTTTCATGGATTTAACGGTTTGATTCTCTGTCTCTTCTGGGGTGTGTCCAGTCAACACTTCTCGGTACCCAGTCACTCCCTTTTCTTTCTCACTCTCCTTACCTCCCTCTCCTCCCCCAAGCAAGTATTTCAATTGTTCGTTTTTCGCGGCTAACAATTCCCTTTGCAGAGTCCTTACTTCATCTTTCGAAGATTCCAATTCCCGTTTCAGTTTTTTAACATAGTCCATACTCATCAAGTCTGCTATCGCTGGGACCATTTTGTAGGCCGTTTCCAGAATAAAAGTCGTTGTATCACAGACGTCCTTCTTGTTACCCATATCCTTCTCTGTTGGGGGTTGGACGTGTTTTCCCCGTTGAAGTTGGTCGTATAAATCTCGAGATGAATGGATTTTCGGAGGTAATAAAGCCCCTAGTAAGTCGATCAATCCGTTAAAAACGGTGTTGGCAGGGTCCTCTTCGGATTCTGTGTCCGATTGTTCCGCAGGGATTGTTCCGCAGGGGACGCTCCCTGATATCAGGGCACGGCGCGTTCCTGCATGCCCGCCGCCCGGCCATCATGTGCAGATGGTTCTGTGGGAACCATGTGACATTGCTGCGCGTCACGTAGATTGAATGGAAAGTGGAGCTAACGCGCACGTCAGCACTCACTTGCTTGCCGACCTTGGGAACTGCCGACCTTGGGAACTGATGCCTGGGAATCTCTAACTGGTGCCTTCTGGTGTCTTCTCCCGAGTATTATCCAGACATTCCTCTGGAACATCTTTATCTGAGACATGCTCCTCTTCTTGTCCTCCACTGGTCGCCATATCGTTTCGTTCTGCCCTTTGGGGCGGTTACATCACTCCATTCTCAAATTAATTTGTTTAAAGTAGTGTTGAAAAGTTTGAAAGAAAATCGAAAGTCAAATGAAATTGTTTAACATTTGGACCAAATAGTCAAGTTTTTCGGAATAAATGACAATGTTCATTCCGATAAAAAAATGAACTTTGAGCTAAAAGTCTGAAATTTTGTGGAACCTATTTATTTGTCCCATAGAATAACTGTGTAAAATTTTAGAGCTCTACGATATCTGGAACTATGCTAGTCTAGGGGGGACATTTTTTTTGCCCAACACGTTAGTATCCAAGAGTATCCAAGAGAAGTTTAAATTTAGGTAGTAGAGCATGATTTGATCGGTTTTGAGAGTAGCGATATTTTAAAATGATGGCACCGACCATGAGATTAGTGACAACACTTGCTATCAGGATAAAGACAATTACATAGGCCTTTTTGATTCTACAGCTCCTTGTATCCACGGGTCCTGTTATGAAGAAATGGGCAATCTTCACACCTTTCCGAAGCCCATATTGGTTTTGTTGACAAGCCCTTCGGGTGTAAAACATGATTTGACGGTCGACTCCTCATTCTCTGAGATCATGTGCTAATGTTGCATTGACTGAATGAACTTCACGGCATCATGGATACTCTAACAAACGTTTACAAAGTCTAACATTCCTGTTTTCGTTTCTATGGCAAACTTCACAGGTGCTCCATCCTCCATTATCAAACTCTACATCCTTCTGCTCCATGACAACCCACGATATTCTGCTCCGTGATCATGGAAGAACCTGAGGTATTAATACTCAGGATGAAGCGTGGAAATGTCCGACTTGTGGGAGAGGTTGTGTTGTATGGATGTTACGGTAATGGGCATGTCCAGATACCCACGTGGCTTGTGGACAATGATCTAATTGTGAGGTTAGAAACCGTCCCAGTTTGGTCGAGTTGTCTGAAAAGAAAAACATTTTTCACCAGTTTGCCTTTTAGAGATGCAAAACTAGATATGAAATGTAGGATTTTATTATGGCTACAAGTTGTACCTGAAACCTTAGAACACGCGAACGCGAAGGTCGAGTTGTTATAAGTGCACAATTATGATCCGAAACCACAGGTCGAGGCAGATTTCTTGTACTTTGTGCACGATCCTGTGAGTGCCACTAAGTGTAACTACCTCACGAGCCTGCGGATTGATGTAGTTTTACTTTTTGACCGAGCCTGCGAGGTCTAAAGTGAAAGATCTGGGACATTATGGTTGACGTCAGGTACAACGAAAATAAAAAAAAACACAACCAAAAGGCCATTATAAAATTGCATTGTACAACAATAGTGAGAGAGACTTTAGGGCAGAAAATAAAAAACACCACAATCGAACGAATTCATGATAAGGTAGCAGGCAAGATTATTAGTATAAGGATACGATAACGCCTGAAAAAAAGGAAATAGATAAAGAGATGAGAGATTAAGAAGTGAAACAAAAGAGTGAGAGAGAGCTAAAGAATGTTTGGGGGTCCAGGCGTTCGTACTGTATCTTGATCTCGGTGCCTGCAAACGGCTTGAGAGTGTGACTAAAGAAAGAGATAGAGAGAGAGAGAGCGAGAGAGAGAGAGAGAGAGAGAGAAGAGAGAGAGAGAGAGAGAGAGAGGAGAGAGAGAGAGAGATCTCTCCTCTCTCTCTCTCTCTCTCTCTCTCTCTCTCTCTCTCTCTCGCTCTATCTCTTTGAAGCGTTTCGTCCACACGCTTATCTTTCTAACGGTTTTTACGTACGTGCACGCAACGTGTAGTTCGAAATGCAGCGGTGTTATAAGTTTTCTGTATCACTGCAGCCGTTATACGGAAAACTTATAACACTGGCCGCAGTTTATACATGAAAACTTTTATACACTGCGCAGTGTTATAAGTTTTCGCCGGGCTTACAGCAGTGATCCTAAAGAATTATATTATATCCCAAAATTTTACAATTTATAAATTGTATAATCCCCTTTTTTTTGGAAACTTTAATTAAAGTTTATGACTTACTCGGTGTGTTTTACCTGGGTAGATTCTTCCAGAACGATCATTTGAACCCACAATCCTTCTTCCGGTGTAGTCCAACAGCCTCTGGAAAGGAGGCACCCTCAGCCTGACCCCATCGTTATCCCTCCCCAGCCGCCACAAACAAACCCCAACTCAACCTCCCCTGGATCACCACTCGGGGCGCAGTGTCATTCTCATCACACAACCCCACGGACTTCTATCCTATCTACTACGGGTGCCTGGGCTTGCCACTGCAGCCCACAAGGGACTATCGCAAAAGCGATCATCGCCGGCACTAGGAGAATAGCCCCCCCTTCCCTCCCCACCATAGGAACTGCCCACAGAGGCACAGGTTCGCATATAGGTGTGCTTCGGTTTCGGGAGCTCAACTCCTTCGAGATTCTTTATCTTGATTCTTCTTTCTGTGATTCTTGGCTTCGTGCTTCTATCCCCCATCCATCCCCCTTCGACAAGAGGTGGGGGGGAGTCTCTTTCTATTCTTGAGCTTGTCTCGATTAGCTTGATAGTTAACGCGGTGTTGTTTATTATCGTTTTAACATAGGTTAAGTTGTACAAGGTTTTGCCTCAAATTTTTTAGGAATTAGGTCACACCCGCAAATTAGGTTTTTGGGTTTTCATTATTTATAGTTTAATTATAGTAACTTGGAATTGGTCTGTCATATGGTATATGACAAAGAAGATTTCTAAACAATTATAAGTGGCAGGACGGTAAACACAATAAATACTCACATTTGTGATGTACCCCTACCACCGATAAGCTAACTTAAAGCGAATTAGACACAAGGATGTCTCTATAGTACCTGTTTTCAGAATCCTCACTTTGGGACGGGTGAGGCGGGGGAGGGTGGGTGGGGAGGAGTGGTGGGGTGGGGGGGGGTGGGCGGGGGACGTGGTGGGTGGAGGCAAATAATCGAGATTAATGGTGACTATGGTTACATATATGATTCGTTTCGGTTTAGTGCTGGAATATACCATGTTTCGCTGGGAAAACCCAAGATCGCGCTTCGTTTGAAACGAGATCGGAGAGCTGTGCAAAAATAGATAAGTCTGCCACAACTGAGTTAGGAATGAAAATGGATTTTTTTAATTAGCACATGCGTGACTCTAGATATCGCGGTAGTTGAGGGGAGAGAGAGAGATTGTTTTCTCTGTTAAAAAAAAAAACGATGAGAGAAAGAAGCGTTTAAAAAAAAAAACTGAGGGGGGGTGGGGGATTGAGAGTTGTGTTGTACATTTTTCTTCTCTTTTCTTCTTTTTTTCTTCTTCCTGGTCCCACTTTCTCGTTTTGATATCTCTCTCTGCATACGCTCGTCATCTCTCTCTTTCTTTCCCACTCCGCTATTCCCCCCAACCCTTTATCGTTCTCTCTTTCTTCTCTCTTGGCGGGAGAGAGAGAGGGAGACCGGAGAAGGAATCTGTAGGGTCGGGAGAGATTAAAAAAATGTGATACTATGTTTTACTATATATTGAAATGTGAACTATGGTTTACACATATTAATTTTCTTTTCGGTTTAATAGAGTTTATTATCCTTCTCTTTACTATATTCTTCTCGCCCTCTTGCCAGTGGCGCGTATTGTCAGATACCGGGAAGTTCTCCCAGGCGCGCCGCTGGGAGAAGGGTAGCTTATTTTTAATATGCTAGCCGCCACTTGGTCGGATAAAAAAAAAAACTGGTTTCAATCACGACGACGCATCCCGAGGCGTAGCCGCGGGAGAGGCGGAGGGTTTAAACCTATAACGCGGTCCGTGGCAAGAGTTTATATTTTATATACCCTGCTTTAGAGTTGTTTGTTACAAGTATTACCCCTACAAGAGAGAATCACTAATCAAAACAACACAAAGAGAACTGGAAACAGTCCAAAAACATCTCTCAATTTGAGTGTAGCACTGTTTTGTAACAGTTTATAGGAGAAGAGAGCAAGAATAACAAGATATGGGGCATGGCCAGACATACACCCAGAGTAATTGAGATGTTAACCAAAAGGAAGCCGTCGCAAGAGAGTAATTGCCCACGGAATTGTTGTTTCTTTCTCCTCCCATTTAGTGTGTAACGCTTTCTTCCAAACAGTGTTTCCCTCTGTATTTCAGTAAAGACTGATCATTTGACACACACACTTTGATGTAACATAGGAGTAAAAATAATAACCTGCCAACCTCCAGTGGGGAATAATCTTGCGCTGGACTGGCTGGTTATCGAAAGCCGCGCTAGTGGGACTTCCTCTTTTTAAACACTGCGCATTATTTAAGTTAGCAAGGGAGCAGGGTATATACCATGTTCGCTGGGAAACCCAAGATCGCTCTTTGAAAGGAAACGAATCGGAGAGCTGTTCAAAGGATAAGTCTTGCTGACAACTGAGTTGAAGTGAAAATGGATTTTTTTTAATTAGCCACAAGTGCGTGACTAGATATCGCGTAGTTGAGGAGAGAGAAGTATTGTTTTTTTCTCTGTAAAAAAAGATGAGAAAGCCTAACGAGGGGGGGGGGGGGTGCGCGTGTCTTTTCTGTCAGTAAACCGGAGCTTGGCGAGAGAGAACGAGGAGAGAGAAGAGCGAGAGAGCGTTAAAAAACTGGAAAAAAAAACAAAAGTTTCTCTCCTCTTGCGGGAGAGAGAGAGGGAAGACCGAAGCAGGAATTGTAGTCGGGAGGAGATTAAATTGAACGATGGGTTACATAGAGATTAATGTGAACTATGGTTTCCTATTATGATTCGTTTCGGTTTAGGTAGAGTCGCCTGAATAACCATGTTCCGCTGGGAAAAACCCAAGTATCGCTCGTTTGAACCGAGATCGAGAGCGTGCAAAAAAGATATAAGTCTTGCGCACCCTGATTTAGGAAGTGAAAATGGATTTTTTTTTAATTAGCACAGTGCGTGACGAGATAAAATCGCGAGTTTGATGGGATAGAGAGATATTGTTTCTCTGGAAAAAAAGATGATAAGAGCGTTAAACTGAGGGGGGGGGGGGGGGGGGGGGGTGTTGGTGGGTGGGGTGTTTGTTTTTTTTGGTTATATTTTTATTTTCTGCAATTCAAAAAGGTAGATTGGAGATAGAGAAGAGAGAGAGAGAGAGCGTTAAACTGGAAACAAAGTTTCTCTCTGGCGGGGGAGAGAGAGAGGGAGACCGAGAATGAATTGAGTCCGGGAGATATTTAAATGTGAAACTATGGTTACAATAGGATTAAATATGTGCTATGGTTACATATTATTATTCGGTTTCGGTTAGGAGTCGCTGGATATACCCAACCATGTTCTCGCGGGAAAACCCAAGATCGCCTCGTTTGTGAACGAGAATCGTAGAGCTGTGCAAAAGAGATAATCTTTTGCTGCACAACTGAGTTAGGAAGTGGAAAATGATTTTTTTTAATTACAGTGCGTGAACTGAGATATCCGCGTAGTTTTGAAGGGGAGAGAAGAGATTGTTTCTTCTTTTCTTCTCTCTGTAAAAAAATATAGAGAAAAAAGCGTTACAAAACTAGAGCGTTAAACAAAAACACAACTGAGAGTTCAAACCAATCAAAAACCTGAGGAAAACTAAAAAAAAAACTTTAAAACTTAAACTGAGGGGGGGGGGGGGGGGGGGTGAGAGGGT
>WFME01000026.1:0-18657 GCA_020137815.1 Hormiphora californensis
TATTGCGTTCATCTGTGTTCCTTCTTTTCGATTGATTCATCTACAGCGTTCTGTATCTTGTCCTCAAGTGCTGCGAGTTCATCTTGGAAATCTTCAGTTTTTGAGATGTTAACGTTGACAGAAGAATTTGCTCCAAGTCTTGCTTTTAACTTTCGCCTTCTCCTTTTCAGTGGTTCCAAGGGGCTGAATTTTCTCCGCTGAATCTTCTGAGGGGTGTGCTTGATGGTGATTTGCAGAACAGTTAGAATGAAAAGTTCTTTGAATTTGTCACCAACAGGGTCTCCAGACTCTTCACATAATGTCTGCAGTTCGTCCCAGTCAACAGAAGCAATGTCCACATTCATTTCTTCAAAATTGGCTTTTGGAATGTCCAACCCTCGAAAACTCATGTGGTCCCACTTTTTGATGGTATCTGCTGTCTTCATAAGGGGGTTTATCACCAGGGTACAGTCAACTATTCTGTGGTCAGAGATCTTTGTATCTTCAGTTGTCACAGTTGATACGTATTGTGGTGAGTTGGTCATTATAACATCCAGAATATTATTGCCTCTGGTTGGTTTGTCAACGACCTGAGTCAGGAAGTTTTCCTCGATGAAGTTCACAGTTCGTTGATAAGCTGCTATGTTAGCAGCAGCGGACGGTAGGGATTCTTCTTTCCAGTTGAACAATGGCAAGTTTAGATCGCCCATGATAAACATTTCAGGGCTCCTTTCATTGGACAGGAGATCAATTTTATCTTGGAGATCGTTCATAACTGTGATGAAGGACTGGTCAGATGATTCGGGGGGACGGTAGATACATGAAAACAACATGTTTTTAGCTTTACTAAAAGCCAATACCAGACTGCATTCCCGGTCACTGAATGAGTATGCATAGCTGATTGGGATGTCTTCACGAATGTATTAGGTCATTCGGTAAATATCTGGACAGGTATGTTTGTGAGAGAACGGAGCCAGATAGAGCCAAGCGACCTGTTCCAGCGTCTTCCTTGGACATTTTTAGGTTGGACTAGGGTGGTGGGAACCTTCGCCTGCTGGCAGTATTGCCTCACGAGCAATATGTTTCAATGCTACTCTAGCTGCCGCTTTATGCTAACTTTTAACTCAATTTTGGACCAATATGACCTACTTCCGGATAATTCGGAAAGTTTTTAACCCTATATATTGCTTATAAAATGCCTTGAGATACTCCATAAACCTTCCTGAAATTTTTGGATAAAATTTCTAGCATGGGGAAGCGATTTTCGCTAGATTTGGTAAAGCTAGATTTTAATTTTTTTACAAATGTTGAAAAAAGCCGCCATGAGCCAGGTATCCATTGACTGATCGTAATAAAACTAACATAGGACCTAGAAAATTTTATAAGCTAACATTTAACGTTGAATTCAAGTCATTTAGACGTTTAGAACGTACAAAAACGGCCATGAGATGCGCAAGGCGCAATTTTGGCAAAAATCCAATTTTAAAGGATGAAGATGGAATCTAAACACTTCAATTATGGTTGCATCATATTCAGGCTTAAAAAGTGATATAGGAACACTGGTCAAACCGATCATCTGTCCCCAATAGAGAAAATGCCATGACATATTCAATCATCCGTAGTGCCACAGTTTTTTCTTGCATAAAGCGGCAGCTAGAGTAGCATTGAAACATATTGCTCGTGAGGCAATACTGCCAGCAGGCGAAGGTTCCCACCATCCTAGTCCAACCTAAAAATGTCCACGGAAGACGCTGGAACAGGTCGCTTGGCTGTATCTGGCTCCGTTCTCTCACAAACATACCTGTCCAGATATTTACCGAATGACCTAATATAACACACAACCTCCTCCTTTCCGATCAGGACGGTCAGAACGGAAGGTGCTGTATCCCTGCATTTTGATTTGGGCGTCTGCAATGTAGTTTTTCAACCATGACTCAGTTATTGCAAGGGCAACTGTCGGCGGTGAGTTTGGGTTGTTAAGCAAAACAGCCTCGATGAAGGGGAGTTTCCACCGAGTGTTCCCCCCAGCGGCCGGTGAAATACTTCTCCCATTTAGTAGGATAATCTTTGAGAGGGCAGTATAGTCGAATGTTTTATTTAAGCGACAGGCCGCCGCGCACTCAATTAGTTAATTGGTCATATCTCCGGTTCCTGATGAGATAAAGACTCGATCCTGGTTGCGTTGGAAAGATAACATTTTTATCTTTCCAATGGCACCAAGAAAAAGTCGCTAGCTTATCAGGAACCGGAAATCGATTTCAAGCGCTGCATTTTGATGCGCGGCGGCCTGTCGCTTAAATAAAAAATTGGACTTTATTTGGGTCGGTAGTTGCCGATGTACTCCTTGAGTCATTGATATTCCTGTGGGTAGAGTGTACTGTACTGGCGGGTGTGCTTGTAAGTGGTGGGCCAGTTGGTTGTGCAGCATTGACTCGTTGTGGGTTGGACCAAGCTGGGAGAGAATTTCTTCCATTCTGTCCGCTTGCATCAGTGATTCTTCTCTCGCATTCCTGACCTCCTTCAAAACAATGCTCAGAAAACCCGATTGTAAGTGTCCAGGGTTTTGCTGCGAAACTGGTCGCAATGGTGAGCCGCTAAGAGGGAGTTGTTCATCCTGCACTCTCTCTCTGTGGTCAGTGGCGTGAGTGTTAGGTTGCTGTGTTGTCCTAACAACTTCCTGACGTTCTCGCCTTTCAGGGTTTTCCACTTTCCTTCGTGTACCCTTGAGGTGGAGATGTGGGCAATCAGGGTTTAGGCACTGCCGCTCCTTCATTCTCCGCTGTGAGCCCTCACATAATTTTGGATGCAGTTTTGAGCACTTTGCACCCAACTTACACCCATGGCGTGAGTGAGATCCGTACAGCTTGAATTTTCTGCAGACTTTACGGTGGGTAAAACGGCAGGTTTTCCCATTCACTTCCTTTTTCCCGGATACAAGAGAAGAGGCAACAGAACCAGCAATAGGAGTCTCCAAAATCTCTTTTCTCGACCTGACCGTTAGAACCACCAACAACGGAGGAGAAACATCTCTAACGTGGGAACTCTTTCAGAAGAGCACCCACAGTGGAAGCTACCTCAACTATCACTCCCACTGTGCAGAAGTTATAAAACTAAATATAATCCGCACAGAAACAAAACGCATCCTCAACAGGCGTTCCACAGTTGACCTAGCATTCCCTCACCTTGAAAAACTGAGGGAAAATCTAGTCAACTCAGGCTACCCGATAAAAACTGTTAGCTTGGAAATTGCGAAGCACCCGACTACAAGCCCGGCTCCACCAGATGCTGAAAAATCCAACAAAATATACATCATGAAACTGTGGTAACATCTTCGGGAAGGACTATTGCCAGCATGGTGAAAAACCATTACAACATCAAAGAAGAAAATAGTCAAAACTGTGAATGGCATTCACTGAATGCGAGCTGCATCAACATGGCATTCCATGCTCGACGGAAAACGTAGTGTACCGTGTACCGTGCAACCTATGCAACAACGGTACCTCCATAGGTGTGACGAGCCGCCCACTGAAACACCGGATCGCCGAGCACGAGACTCACACCAGACTGGGACATGTGGACTGCTCCGCAGTAGCAGAACATGCTAATGAGATGCACCCGGAGCTCATATACGGACAAGCAGGGAGAAGGGAATACGATGCCTTCTTCAATATTTTCAATTTTGATATAATAAATAAGGGTAGAGACCCCATAGACGCCTATCTCAGAGAGATTACACGACTAAGGCCACCACTGAACAAAATGTGCAACAACGGGTTCATTTTTTAGTATTTTGTTGTAATAATTTCATGTGTAAATTAATGTAAATAAGATTTTTTTTGAAGGAGCAGTATCGTGGATTCGGTTGGTTGTTGTTTTTGGCTTCTGTTCATGTTGTGTGTGTTTGCCGTTTGGTCCAGTCTTTTACAATTTTGTGGTACCTACCTGCAGTACCAATACCTCCTGTACCAATACCTCCAGTACCGAATAGGTACTGGACGTATTGGTACAGAGGGCAGAAAGGAGGGGTCAAATGCCCTGTTTACCAACGATAGGTTAATGAGATCTCGTTGGTACATAGGGCATTTGACCCCCCTATTTCACCCTCTGTACCAACGAGTACATACCAACCGTACCAATATGACATTCATGGTGAATAGTATGTAAAAATACTGTTCAATTGGAAATACATTTAGCTGAATGGTAGTTGCATAGATCTCGAACTTGGGTTAATTCATTGCCAGAGAATTGCTATTAACCAGCACGACTCCAAACCGTTGGAACCATGTCATGGATGTAGGTGTGATGGGATAGGAGTAAGAAATGAGCTCCTCTCCTCCGTTTCGTAGTGTTCTGTTGTCCTCAAACGAGCCTTGCAGCCTTGGGTCCGTTTTTTGTTGCAGTACCAGTATACCACTAACTTTTTTTGTTGCAGTACCACTAACGCTCCTGACTTTAGTGCTCTTGGTCTCCCGTCTCTCACAAAAAGTTGTCCCCCAACGGCTAATTGCTTCCCACCGCTATTTCCAAGAACGACATTAACAGTATCGTCTTGCGGAAGTACTTCTTCAACTGAAAGATGAAGTTGTTTAATTCAACTGTAACTGCAGTAGCTAACTGTGCCACATAAAGTGAGAGCGCCTTTGCTATTACACGAAGACCAAGCCCCAATCGGCCATCTCGTATTGCTAATTGGAGTTACACACTGCAACCCGAGGAGCTGTACGCTAACACCAAGTCCAACTAACCGAAGCTAAGGGCGTATGCTATGGGGGGAGGGTGGATTCAAATTGGAGTGATAAGAAAGTAAACACTTACGATGTTCGTTAGCGGCAGAAGTAGCAGAATAATCATTTGAAATCGGCACTGAAGGTGATTCTGCATCTAACTCCAAAATCGATGCAACGTCAAAAGTAGGGCTAGGATTGACTGTACCGCTTACTTAGGCTATCATAATCAGCAAACTGGGAAGGCGGTTCAATGATACCGGATCGCGTCTAGTCAATATTATGACATGGCTCCAACATAATTTCACATATCACAATGATACCGGATCACGTCTAGTCCAATTTTAAACAGTTAATTAGCTTTGAAGTCGAGCTGGTTAATAGCAATTCTATTGCAATGAGTTAACCCAAGTTCGAGATCTATGCAACTACCATTCGGCTAAATACATTTCCAGGACAAAATAATCTAAAATAAACAAAAATGAAATTTATTAAAACAATACCTTTAACTTATTAAATATTACCTAATTTATTATCTACATTACCCTATTGATTGATTTAGTATGACTCTGCGGCGTAAGCGTCTACTTAGACCTGCCTCTAATCTGCTCTATATACACTTACAGGCAATTTTGCATTTGCGGGCATCGCACTATAGACGCAGTACCCACGTACTATAGACGCATTATAAACGCATTATAAACGCATTATAGACGCATTATAGACACACGCATTATAGACGCAATTTCGTAAGCAGCACTATAGACGCAATATAGACGCATTATAACAGCAATATAAACGCATTTTTATAGACGCGACGCAGTATAGCCGCATTATAGGCGCACTACCCACCCCAAAATCACCTTATAGACACACTATAGACGCATTATAGACTGACTATAGCAGCACCATAAACGCTACATAGACCCATATAGACGCATGATAGAAGCATTATAGACGCAAATCGCTTTTTATAGACGCCGCGTCTATAAAAACGTGCTTTTTTAAGAAGCACTATAGACGTACTCAGACGCACGCTGCCATATTTGAGGCGCAGTTGGGCGAACTATAAACGCATTTTTGTCGCATATAAAAGGAAGCAGTATAGACGCATTATAGACGCATTATAGACGCATGTGCGCGATATCGATAAAGACGCAATATAGACGCAATTAATAAGAAGGAGAGGGAGAGAGACTAGATCAGGGAGGGAGAGAGGGAGGGAGAGGGAAGGAGAGGGAAAGAGGGAGGGATACAGAGACAGATCAGACAGAGACAGATGGACACAGATCTGAGACAGACGGACAGAGTAAGAGGGAGGGAGGGAGGGAGAGGAGGGAGGGAGAGGAGGAAGGGAGAGGAGGGAGGGAGAGGAGGGAGGGAGGGAGAGGGAAGGAGAGGGAGGGACTGAGGGAGGAGTACAGGGACAGAAACAGACGGATAAAGACCTGAGACAGAAGGACAGAGTAAGATGGAGAGAGATTAAGATGGAGAGTGGAGAGAGAGAGTGAGACAGAGAGGGAGATAGTAATTAAGCGCGTGTTTGTCCGTCCGTCTGTCTCTGTCCGTTTGTTTCCATCTCTGTCTTTTTCTGTCTCACTCTTTTTATGTCTCACTCCGTCCCTATATCACTATCTTTCCATCTTACTCTCTTTCCATCTTACTCTGTCCTTCCGTCTCAGGTCTTTATCCGTCTGTTTCTGTCCCTGTACCCCTCCCTCAGTCCCTCCCTCTCCTTCCCTCTCCCTCCCTCCCTCGCCTCTCTCTCCCTCTCCTTTTTATTTTGCGTCTATATTGCGTCTTTATCGATTTCGCACACATGCGGCTATAATGCGTCTATAATGCGTCTATACTGCTTCCTTTTATATGCGACAAAAATGCGTTTATAAAACGCCCAACTGCGCCTCAAATATCGCACTGTAGCCTGGAGTACGTCTAAAGTGCTTCTTTAAAAAGCACGTTTTTTATAGACGCGGCGTCTATAAAAAGCGATTTGCGTCTATAATGCTTCTATCATGCGTCTATATGGGTCTATGTAGCGTTTATGGTGCTGCTATAGTCAGTCTATAATGCGTCTATAGTGCGTCTATAAGGTGATTTTGGGGTGGGTAGTGCGCCTATAATGCGGCTATACTGCGTCGCGTCTATAAAAATGCGTTTATGTTGCTGTTATAATGCGTCTATATTGCGTCTATAGTGCTGCTTATGAAATTGCGTCTATATTGCGTGTGTCTATAATGCGTCTATAATGCGTTTATAATGCGTTTATAATGCGTCTATAGTACGTGGGTAATGCGTCTATAGTGCGATGCCCGCAAATGCAAAATTGCCCTATATACAGGGACTTATATATATTTATATTTTTATGTGTGCTACTTTTCCTGTATATATTGCAGATTAGTTTCAAATCAAATCAATTAAACAGTATTATTTTTTTTACATACTATTCACCTAGTTGTCTCATATAAGACCGTCCTCTTCGCACCTAGCGGCTACGTGAGGCCGGTGCGAAGAGGACGGTCTTATATGTGCACCGAGGTTGCCTGGTGTACAGTCAGTGTCTGCCAATATTCACCATGAATGTCATATTGGTACGGTTGGTATGTACTCGTTGGTACAGAGGGTGAAATAGGGGGGTCAAATGCCCTGTGTACAAAATTGAATCACACCCGCAGTACCAATACCTCCTGTACCAATACCTCCAGTACTGAATAGCATTATTGATAATGGCCGTACAGCCGAAACGTCTAAATGAGCGTCTTCGATGTCATGTCACACCCGCCAACACCATTGGTGTGAACAATGAAACCAAGAAATAATACCCCATCAGCCTCCACCATCTCCAAACTCTGAAAATAGGCTGTAGCAAAAATATGAATTCGACTTTAGGGCTAAAATTGCATATTTGAGGTCCATTTTGTATGACCTAAACCTTAGTAAAGTCATTTGGTTGGGCACTCGATGATGAAAAACGCCAGGTGTACCCTTATTATTAAACAGGAGTTCCCCGAGAGTAATAATAATATCTCAGTGATGGATGTGTCGATTTTGAGCGGCAAAAAGGCAAAATGCTCATAGAACTAATCTCTACAACCTCCAACAAACTTGTCCAATTCTGATTCTGTCCACTCTCACTTTAAATTGTGTTGATTTTCCGGGTACCAAAACTCCAACTGTAGGAACCGTTTTCGGTAAAGACAAGCAATGGCAGCAGCAATCCACTGGACTGTCCGATTCCACATTTAGTGATCTCTTGTCCAGTGTCAACTTTACTTCAAACCAGCCGCCAGCCAAGCCTGCCACCCTTCAAGAGCAGAGAAGGGATGAACTAGAAAAAACAGTTGATCCCGTAAAACTGAAGGTACAGTAGAGACAGCGTGTTTATAGATTTAGCAGGCTTTTCCATCCCCCGCCCCGAAAAAGTGGGCCTGCTAGTCAACAGCATAGATATCAACAATAACTTTATGTTAGTATAATTTGTTATGTTCTAACCCTCCTTTACATTTGTAAACACAGTCTAGCTAGGCAAAGTATAATTATACCAAAACTAATTGAAATTAGTAGGCCGGAAAGGTTGCCCTATGATTTGAGCTACCTTCTCCACCGTAACATTCACGGGGTACAGACAGGGTATGGCAGATGCTTACTTCAAAAGGGAATGTACTGGTGCCAAAGGTAGCTCAAATCATAGGGCAACCTTTCCAGCCTACTAATTTCAATTAGTTTTGGTATAATTTGCATCATTTTTGGGATTTTTATTCATTTAGATGTAGGGTAAGCTGGGGTGAAATGGCCCGCGGGGTAAAGTGGCCCATGTATGGGGCAAAGTGGCCCTAGTTATTACATGTGGTCACGTGACTTTTTCTCCAGCGGAGACCTGCTCGTTCTGTTCCGAATTTTCGCTTTGAAACTGCTGTCATTTCTGTTTGGGTTGGCCGATTTTAATTTTGCAAAAACTGCCAGTTAGGCTTTATAATTCTCTAAAACGTGGTATAAAAATTTTTGAAGAAATTGGCATTTTTGTTGTCTTAATTGTCAATTTTGTGAAATCGGGGCGAATATGGCCCACTCTCCGGGGCAAAGTGGTCCGGTCCGGGGCAAAGTGGCCCACCTCTAGGACCAATGAAATGGCGCCTGCAATACCACGTGATATTGGAATGCACAAAAATGTAGTACAGACAAAGTGGCCCATGTTCCGGTGCAGAACATGGGCCACTTTGCCCCTAGTTTGATCGTTTCGTCTAACAACACCAGGCACGTGATAAAATCGAGCAATGCTATTGGCTTGGGCCACTTTGCCCCGGTGCAAATTTTCCAAAAAACGCCTCACCAAATTATTTGAATTGATTAATTAACCCATTAAATAAAACTTGTAAATATTAAAATTTAGCTCGGCTGAAAGGAAAAGGTTTCATTGGATAGCCTATATAATTTTTTTCTTCCTGCTGTATAAATTGCGTATTTTAGAACCTAAAACGTTAAAAGTGGGCCACTTTTACCCCAGCTTACCCTAGTAGAACAGGTACAGAGAGGATGGAAACGAGAAATTGAGAAAATTTCATTTTGACGTCATTTTGACGTCATAAAATGACGTCACGACGTTATGACGTCACAATTATGACGTCATATCATCGGGATTACCTAGATGAAGATACTGACCAAGTTTGAGATCAATTGGATAAGATTTGAGCCCGCTATGGCGAAAAAAAAACCATATCGTCATATCTATTTTTAAACACTTCAGACGCGTTTTAATATAATAAAAATATCTCAGTGATAGATGGGTCGATTTTGAGCGGCAAAAAGGCAAAATGCTCATAGAAATAGTCTCTACTACCTACAACAAACTTGTCCAATTCTGATTCTGTCACTCTCACTTTAAAATCACACAGTATATACACTGTGAGCAAGCGGGTGGTTTTTTTTCGGGAGATTTTTGTCGAGATTTTTTTCGGGATGGATGGGGCCACCTTTGCGCTTGCCAGCGTAGTGATATACGCTGTTAGCAAGCGTTTTTTTTTTCGGGGGATGGATGGGGCCACCCGGTCACATTTGCTCTTGTCAGCGCAGTGATTTTTCAATGCAACTTAAGTTTGCACCGAAAGTATGTAGTGCGATGTTGTTTGAGTTCACACCGGTGTTATAATCTACTTAAAACTTGTCTCATATAAGACCCTCCTCTTCGCACCCCAAAAGGTCTACTTGGATCTGAAACGTGCCGCAAAAACCAAATGCTATCGCTCGCCAACTCTTCTCTCTCTATAGCCTAAATGCGTCTCTCACGCACCGTGGGAAAGTCGCGAGAAGCTTTTTTACAAGAACGAGTGCTTCTAAAGAGTTGAAACTGTGTATATGCCGCGTGTTGATCTTTGTGCGTGCTAAAGCTGTGTCTGGGGTCTGACTGTGCATCGAGGTTGTGCGATGTACAGTCAGTGTCTGACAACCTAAAACCCTGTAATAGGAAATACTTCATCTGCAGATAATGGACTGGACGCGTGGAAAAGAAAAGAATATCCGAGCCCTCCTCTCAACACTGGGAGATGTGTTATGGGACGGTGAGACGAGATGGCCCAAACCAGGCATCCATGTTATGGTAGACGCTGGTCAAGTTAAGAAAATGTACAGGAATGCTAGTCGAGTTGTCCATCCTGATAAGGTAATGACACATTGACGGTTTCCGTGTTTCTTGTTGAATAAGGGATTTCACCCCTCTACACTATATCACTGCGCTGGCAAGCGCAAAGGTGACCATCCACTCCCCCAGCTGTGCGTGCCTGAAAGCAGTAATAAGTATTTTCAGTTTTTAGCCAAAATAGCATTTTGCGACACCCATAGCGAGGCCCCCACTGCACCAATCGGTCTGAAATTTGGTTTAAAGTGTCACATTATGTCACATTATGTAATAGGGGTGGCTAATGTTACCTCACCATTTTTTGAATTTTGAGGTAACTTTGGACGAGGTGCCAAAGTTACCCCACACTACAGGTTTTAAACGTGTGATGTCTGTAGAGTTGCCTTAGACCCTCTCTGAATTGTTCAAGAGATTCCAAGATTCAGCCCATTTTCATCCATCTATTCGATAGGTTAGTGAAAAAAACTAGGATTTTGACTATTTTATGGAGCTAAATCACAGAAATCCGGCCTGAAACCCATCAAACTTCAACAATTAGGAGTTCCTCACTCATCCTGTAGCTTGTTAGATGGTAATGGCTCTCTAGGCGAGTGCTCTAGTTCTTGTAGACAATCTATGCAGGGGCACAGATACCAAAACTCCTTTATTTAGCCAGTACCCATAAGTAGACCACTTAAAAGGCTAAAACACACTCTTATACTGGTTGTAAGCTAAATTTGTTTCACTCATTAATAATAACAATTCAATTATATTTAATACTTACCCTTGATTCCCAGTTCCCCACCTCCAGCTTCCTCCCCCATGAAACATACCCCGAATTTAAGGTCATGTCGACTGTTAGGTAGATGTTAAGATCAGTTATAATTCACATCTGTGGTGCGGGTCCACCATCTTGTTTCAAACTGTTCAACACCACTCCAAACCTTCAATTTGAGTACAATGTAAGAGTGAAAGCTATGTGTGGAAGAAGGACAGTTACTGTAAAGATAAAGAAGAGAAAGGGGCCCACACCACAGTAGCGAATTAAGTTATGTCGTGTAAGGCTTTCCAGAGATGGTCTTTCAGTCTAGAGGAAAATAAATGGTGTTCAGCTGTATTTCTCAGTTCTTTAGGAAGTAAGTAAGCGGGAGGACTTCAGTCACGTGTTTTCCGGTTCAGAGTTCCCCTATCCTCTCCTACCCCCTCCCTCGTGCCCCCCCTCCTCTCTCTCTCTCTCTCTCTCTCTCTCCCTCTCTCTCCCCTATCTCTCTCGCTACCGTCATTGTGTCAAACTGACAGTGTCGGCAGGAGCAAGCCTCTCTCTCTCCCTCTATCTCTCTCTCTCTCTCTTTCTCTCTATCTCTCTCTCTCTCTCTCTCTCTCTCTCTCTCTCTCTCTCTCTCTCTCTCTCTCTCTCTTACTCTTTTATCTCTATCTCTCCCCTGCCCTCTTATTCTTTTCCTCCCCTTCTTAGTCTATCGCTCAGCACTTGACATGATGCAGTCTCGACCACACCGCACAGACCAACGGGTATGGCACCTGCACAGCGGTGTCATACCGGTTTTCTGGGCACGTCACCCCCTAGACTCGGAAAGAGAGGTCGAGGCGGTCATGTTCAAGTTCACCCCGCTAGCCAGCGACGTATAGGGTTGTGCCGTCGTACCGGAAGCCTCTCAAGCTTGCTTGCCAAAGCTTGTGAATCACGCTGCATACCCGTATTCTCTTGTCGGGGTATGACCAGGATGAGCAGGCGTCGGTCTTAAAACATCGGGGGCAAGCAAGTGGCATCGGAAGTTCTTAGTCTCACAAGGGCTCTGAACTCAGTACACTCAGCCCCGGTGATACCAGGGGCACGGAGAAGTTGCGAAAAAAAAAGAAAAAAAAAAAAAAAAGTTCCACTCAAGGTGGCAGCGGTAAAAGTAACAGTTTTTGAACAGGTCTACTCTGGGTTGTTCGGTACATATAATGTGTCTCGTTTTGTTTGTTGTCTGCTGGCACGTCTGTCTGTAATTCCGGATTGTATTTTTGTAGGAAAGATGGGAGTTTTATAGGAGACGTCTCATAGAATATTTTATGGAACAATTTAAGATCATTATATTGAAATTTTTGAATCATTGGGAGTACGTCAATCTCCCTGAGTTTCTTTATATACGTATCTAAACTATAACTGGTATCTGTTTCACCGAATATCCATTTTGTGGCACGTTTCTGGAGTCGTTCAAACTTAAGCAGACTTGACTCACTTTGTGGACGCCATATTTGGCTACAGTGTTCGAACAAAGATCTAACTAGACTAATGTAGAAGTTCTTCTTTTTAAGGGGACATTTAACTAATACACCTACATGCTTCACCAGTCCTAATCTTTGAGAAGCTTTGGAAACAACATTTTTCTGGTGTTCGATTGGCGACAACTTGTGATTAGTTGAGACTCCTAGATCAACTTCATTTTCACATAATTTGATTTCATCTCTGCCTAGGTGATAATTTAATTGACGTTGTTTAATAATTTTAGTACACCTAAGCAGCTTACACTTTTTAGGATGGAATATCATAATATTGGGTGCGCCTCAAGTAAGGGCTTTCTGATAATCCACCCGGCTTCGCCGTGTTGCTCATTTCGCCACTTTCAACGTCAATAACACGGTTGCCATGGCAACTGAATTGGTAACTATGTGGACTGGTAGGGTAAACCGGGGCAATTCGAACAACCGGGGCAATTCGAACATAGTACTGCCCGTCTCTCACCTAGTTAAGCTATCATAATGACGTCATCCTATCTCCAGAAGAAAACTGATCGTTCGAGCCTGCCCGTTACCACTAAATAGGCTCTAGATCCGGTTTAAGTTGGTCAATTTCCGATTTGAAAAAACCAGCTGAAAGCTAATAATATCAGCTTTCAGATGGTATAAAAATTATTTAAATATTCGCATGTTTTCATTCCAAATTCTGGTAAATTAAGATTACCGGGGCAATTCGAACAACCGGGGCAATTCGAACATGGGCAATTTGGCTAACACACCGGGGCAATTTGGTTAACTCCCGGGCCAATGATGTGCAGTTCTTTGTACCACGTGATCACGCGTGATACCTGGGCAATTCGAACAAGAACGACCAGCGTGTAGATTGCGTGTAGATTACATTGTTCGAATTGCCCCCACCTCTAACAACACCAGGCGGGAATCTTCTTCTGGTGTTGTGAGGACGTTCACGTGACTCCCACGTGACGAAATAAAGCACTCCTATTGGTGTTGTCCGAATTGCCCCGGTACCATTTTTTCCGACCAAAATTTTTGAATTAGTTATTTAGTTAAGTAAATGATGGTCCCTAGAGTTGAAATTTATCTTATTTGAAAGATAAAATAATGAACTTTAATCCTATATAATTTTTTTCATTGTATCTTTTTTTAAATGGGAGTGAGAACCGATTAAGTAAAAAGTTAACCATTTTGCCCCGGTTTACCCTATGTTAAAAGTCATTCGAAAATATTAAGAAACTTCCACTGGAAGTTCCAAAAGTGTGAATAACAGCTTTGCAGCTTTGGGCACATAAAGTGTTTTATAAAGGAGTAGTCTGTCGCTTAGATACCGCTGAACGAACGGCCACCACTTCGACGCGACAACTCCAAATTATAATATAGACAAGGTCATAAAATATGCATGGGAGTTGAGGAGAGAAAAAGTAGGCATAAAGTTAGAGACCAACACTATAAGAAACGAAAAAGAATTTTCGTCAAATTCTTAGTGACCACCAAAAGGCCACTGTGAGGGGGGAGGGTTATAGAAAGAGAAACATAAAGTCTTCCTAATCCTTGCCATGCTGAGGTATTAAAGACTATTCTGTGATTTTTTCCCCGCTCGGGTGAATGCCGAAGGCATTCACCCGGATGCCTTTTGTAAAAAGGCATAGGGGTTTAGAATTCTACAAGTTTACATACTAGTGAGATGTCATGGTCACAAAACTGGCTGTAACACGCTCAGTTGCGAGGGACAACGGTGTTGCTCCTTCAACAAATACTTCAATGGCAACCCGACCAAGATTGCTGATTGAGCTCACACACAATGTGTGTCACACATGTGCGAGCTCGAATGCTCGATCTCGGTCGCTGCGCACTAGGTGTCAATGTCACCAACAGTCATTATTATAGTATTTGAAACTGTGACTAACCAATAGGATCTGTTCAGCTAGAACAGCTTTTAGAACTACCTTCGGGCACGAAGAAGGGTATTTTACCCTGGGTAGCTGTCAGGCCAATGCTCTGACAGCTGGGTAGCTATAATGATACAATTATATCTCCTAATATATATATACTAGCGCACCCATTGGGTGCGCCTCAAGTAAGTGCTTTTTGATAACCCACCCGGCTTCGCCGGATGGTTCTTTTCGCTCCTTTCAACGTCAATAAAACGGTTGCCATGGCAACTGAATTGGTAACTATCATGGGGACTGGCATGTTAAAATTCATTCGAAAATATTAACAAACTTCTACTGGAAGTTCCAAAAGTGGGAGCAACAGCTTTACAGCTTTGGGCGCAAAACATATTTTATGAAGGAGCACTGTCGCGTAGATACCGCTGAACGAACGGCCACTTCGACGTTCATCTCCAACTTATAATAGAGACTAGCGCACCCATTGGGTGCGCTCAAGTAAGGGCATTTTGATAACCCACCCGGCTTCGCCTGGTGGTTCTTTTTGCCCCTTTCAACACGGTTGCCATGGCAACTGAATTGGTAACTATGGGGACTGGCATGTTAAAAGGCATTCGAAAATATTAATCAACTTCCACTGGAAGTTCCAAAACTGTGAGTAACAGCTTTACAGCTTTGGGCACATAGAGTGTTTTATGAAGGAGCACTGTCGCTTAGATACCGCTTAACGAACGACCACCACTTCGACGTCGTTCATCTCCAAATTATAATAGAGATTGGTTTGAGAGCATCATGATGCATCAAGCTCCATCATGATGATAACCATCAGTGTGTGCGCTTCTTTGATGGTGAACATCAAAATCTCCGCACACTGACCTGATTATTATCATCACGATCAGTATGCTTATAGCCTCACGGTCACAAATCCGGCTGTAACACGCTCAGTTGCGAGGGACAACGGCGTTGCTCCTTCATCAAATATTTCAATGACACGTTTCCAGGAAATGTGAGCCGTGCAATGTGGCGTGCAATTTAGTGCTACTAAAACACGAAGATTTGTTCTATACGGTTTGAGAGATTCATAAATGACCGGAAATGTCTGTTTGCCTTCACATTAGATGGTTATAAAAAAGGTTGGCAGGGAAACATAGCATTATGAAAAATAATGCAGTTATTCTTGATAGGGTAAACCGGGGCAATTCGAACAACCGGGGCAATTCGAACATAGTACTGCCCGTCTCTCACCTAGTTAAGCTATCATAATGACGTCATCCTATCTCCAGAAGAAAACTGATCGTTCGAGCCTGCCCGTTACCACTAAATAGGCTCTAGATCCGGTTTAAGTTGGTCAATTTCCGATTTGAAAAAACCAGCTGAAAGCTAATAATATCAGCTTTCAGATGGTATAAAAATTATTTAAATATTCGCATGTTTTCATTCCAAATTCTGGTAAATTAAGATTACCGGGGCAATTCGAACAACCGGGGCAATTCGAACATGGGCAATTTGGCTAACACACCGGGGCAATTTGGTTAACTCCCGGGCCAATGATGTGCAGTTCTTTGTACCACGTGATCACGCGTGATACCTGGGCAATTCGAACAAGAACGACCAGCGTGTAGATTGCGTGTAGATTACATTGTTCGAATTGCCCCCACCTCTAACAACACCAGGCGGGAATCTTCTTCTGGTGTTGTGAGGACGTTCACGTGACTCCCACGTGACGAAATAAAGCACTCCTATTGGTGTTGTCCGAATTGCCCCGGTACCATTTTTTCCGACCAAAATTTTTGAATTAGTTATTTAGTTAAGTAAATGATGGTCCCTAGAGTTGAAATTTATCTTATTTGAAAGATAAAATAATGAACTTTAATCCTATATAATTTTTTTCATTGTATCTTTTTTTAAATGGGAGTGAGAACCGATTAAGTAAAAAGTTAACCATTTTGCCCCGGTTTACCCTATTTGATACGAAGTGAAGGATTGACAGTAACCTAAACTTCGGGTGGCACGCGAGTTTTGCACGTGTATGATCTAAGCGCTCCTACTACACTTGGTGACATAGACACCGTGCGCGACCAAGATTGAGCTCACACACAGGTGTCTGCTCCGCCCCAAAAAGGGTCGTTTCTTTCAAGGGATGTTGCACGCGATCCACTGGACCGATTTGCATCCGGTTTGTCGCAAAAGACTACAAATGATCCTAATATACTGGAAAATACCCGAGAAGTTTGTCTGTCAACAGGAAGTGGGTCAAAATTGACACTGAAGTCAAACCTATAATCTGGCTTCCGAGACTTTCTGCACTACGCCCATGCGATATAGAAGATATTGGGAGATATGTTGATGCAATTAGCATCAGCTATTAATGCCGGGTATTTTCCAGTACTCACAAGAGTTCAACCTATCTTCTGATACCCTCCGATTCATTCTAACAGTGGTCATCCGACATAATTGCCATATCTCGACGTGAACTTCGACGTGGAATTCGACGAGGAATAGAAGGCGTTTGTAGTTATGAACGCCTGCTGTGCGCGGCACATTGGAACGTGCGGCATGGGCAGCAGGCGTTCATAACTACAAACGCCTGCTATTCCTCGTCGAATTCCACGTCGAATTTCACGTCGAGATATGGCAATTATGTCGGATGACCACTGTAAACCGTCTGCGAGTGGTGCAAAAAGGCTCAGAAGCCAGATTACAGATTTGACTTCAGTGTCAATTTTGACCCACTTCCTGTTGACAGACAAACTTCTCGGGTATTTTCCAGTATATTAGGATCAATTTGTAGTCTTTTGCGACAAACCGGATGCAAATCGGTCCAGTGGATCTCGTGCAATTTGGCTTGAAAGACACGACCCTTTTTTAGGGTGCGGAGCGGACACCTATGTGTGAGCTCGATCTCGGTCGCTGCACGACCTCGATCTCGCACGCACTAGGTGTCAATGTCACCAACTACTACACGTCTGCACGACGTTGTGCGAAGGAAGACCAAAAAGCGGTAAGTCGGAAGAACGTGTCCGTTTGTCTCATGAGCGCTAATGAGTGTATCATGAGACATATGTCTCATGAGACGTCAGAGTTATGGTTAGGGTTAGGGCTATCCCTTAGGCCTAGGGCCCCCTACTCCGTAGGGGTAGGGTTAGGGTTGAACCATAGGCTTAGACCTAGCCCTACCCTCTACGGGTCCATAGACTCACGAGACATTGAAACAGAGATGGGATGAGACATATGTCTCATGAGCGCTCATGAAACACTCATGAGCGCTCATGAGACAAACGGACACGTTCTTCCGACTTACCCTAACCAAAAAAAAACTAACAATACCAACAAACAAAATAATATTTGTTGTTGGTCGTCTAGTCCATACTACAACCAACATGAGACCCCCTCCCATATTCCTAACAACCCAATCAAAATACGCATGGCGCCACGCTCGGGTACTTTAGCAAACAATAACATACCCGTACTTTTTATAAGGTGCTCTGTAACAATTGCATGTCTTTAGAGAGCTAGGGGTGCAAAAGAGCGCGCAAAGGACTAGCATCTCCTGTTATATGAATTACAGGGAGAGATCGCATTGCAGTAACACGTGATTTTTTATTTCTAATGTAGGTAATTCACTGTTGTGAGCATTTCCACTCAGAGCTAGCGCAACATCTTTGCATCCCTAGCTCTCAAAGACGCTCAATTGTTAGTCGTGCATCTTCCGAGAAGACAGCATCACAGTGGTGCTCTGTCATATTGGCCACACGCACAGTATCCTCCATGCATGTATGCATGCTTTTTTTGTGCTGTGAACCACGTTGGGAACGACGCATGGGGGGGGGGGGGGTTATTTCGTAACCAAGGTCCAAGGGGCTGTATGCGTGGTCAATATGACGGAGCAACACTGATATGTAGCACATGAATCACAGATTAAAGAAAAGTTCATCATCATGCAATATTGACCAGGAAAGTTTATTAATTTTGGGAATTTTGGGTTATCTCAGTAGTTCAGCCTCTTCAAATGAACTGTAAGCATCATTCAGTTCCGTTTGTATAGCCTTAGCTAAGTCCTCGTGATCTGTTCCAACTTGCTGAAATATACGGTTTATGAGTGATAAACACTGAACAGGAGTCAAGACTCAGGAAGAAAGGTAGATAGAAGAGAGAGAGAGAAACGGAGAGAAAGAAACGGAATCCCTTGCACTTA
>WFME01000027.1:0-17749 GCA_020137815.1 Hormiphora californensis
GGCACGTGGGAGCCGCATGATTAATAATAAAGAGCTTGTGTGAGGAGCCAGTATAGGGTGTAAGCTCCCATGAAACCGAGGACTTTAGTGAAGCCGAAACGACGAAATGACAAACCTCCACACCATCCCTTGTCTCCAGCTGATACGAGAGTTCTTGAAACACTGATCAGAGAAATACCAAAACAGGGGATATTTTGAGAATTGTAGAAAGGGACATTCAATTGAATTGTAGGATGAAATCAATGAAAGTCAGGGACTGTATTTACTAAAATTCGGTTGTACTCTTCGTTATAGAAGATCAATAATCTCACTGTGATTTGTGGGGATTGTGTCCTCAGGAGAACTCGACAGGGCAATGAAATAATATATAGTAGTCAAGCCTCGATATACCGTGCACTTCGATTTATATTGTCCAAAAAACCCTTCTCGACCGAGTAGGTAAATCGGGTTCCAACTGTGTAATTAATTAACTATTAATTATTCTGACAGCTATGATGAATATGATATTTTCTTTCATAAAACTTCCAATGAAACTTGTTTACTTTGACCAAAATGTGGGAGATGTGGTTTCTGCAGTAAGTTAATACTCTCATCTTCAGCCTAGCTTCTCATGTAGAAAACTCAATTGGGACAGACCAACGACCCTTGATTTAGTTTTATAGCTTCTTCTGAAGAGAGCTAAAGAGAGAAGAGTCCTGCAGCCATCACCTCATGTTTTTAGTTTTTACTTCCTACTATGACTCCTAGCTCCTAGTATAACTCTTCCTAGCTCCAGTGCTGCGTGTTAAGAAGATCTTGCCTTTTACTAGCTGATATTCGGCATGTTTATAAATTGCAGTAGTCTTTCATCCCTGTGTAAAGGGCTACACCAGGTTAAGATTTGTTACATGTTCTACATGTTCACACTTGATTGTATCCATCCTCAAGACTCTGATAAACAAAACAGATGAATCCAACGACTCCTGCTGTATTTACTGTACGTGTACATATTAGCATTTAGCAAATAAAAGAACGATCATGAAACTGTTTTGCACGTGTACCTCTTATAAAATCTTATGAACACTAAAATTGTTTTTATATCATCCCAATCTTTAAATATAGTTTGGTGTATGTGACCCTGTGTGATGTTTGTTTTCCCACTCTGATCTGTGTAATAACTCTCTTGTTATTGCAGCAGAGACTTCACCCCTTGTTTATCTTACACAGTGGGTTTTCTTTCACTCTGTTACCGGCAGCTTGTACTGTCGAATTGCTGTGTGCCTGATATTTTCTTTTAGAATGATTAGTAGTGATTCATTGATTACTCTTATAATACTGAACTGTATATATTATAAAGATGGCATAATATATTTCATTCAATATTTTAAAGATAGCAGGGTATATTTAATATTTGTTTCATTCATTTTCCATCCCCACATCAAGCAACATCACTTTTTTATTTCAACGAATAGTAACACTAACACATTGAACTGATTATCTGCACGTTCAAACCCAGCAATATTACGTTCAAATTTGAACAAAGATTCGATGTGGTCCCGTTCAACACCACATTAAACTAAAACATCCCCTCTCCCTCCCCTCTCTGTTTTGTCTGACCATGCAATGATCATCACAGTAATCAGATATTGCGCTGAACTTGGGTTCTCAGGATCAATGTTTGGTTAGTGAAATAGTGCACTTGTATATTTTGTATCTGTCAGCACAATGAATGATAGGTGTATTATATCGCTACAGCTGACTATTTTGGTAACAAAATTTCCAATGAATTCCATGATTTCTGGGGATTTTCCCCATCGGGAATCACTCGGAACTAAAAACTGAGGTTCAGTTATTTTCCCTAACCCTGCAGATCATGGCGCTACTCAATTTGAAACTTGTTTCCCTAGATAAACAAACATCAATTACCACCCACATTCTGCAGTACTCCCCCCCCCCCCCTCCCCTCGTCATGTCATTGTTTGTTCAGTGATATACCATCATGGTCTAACAATGATCATTTCGACGTCGGCATGTAGATTTAGTTATTTTTAAATCACCTACCAACCATTAATTAATGTGTACTTCCACCCTTCACAAACCATCAATGACAAACAATTTGTTCGTCAGTCCATGTTTGCTACGCAAGGGCCGCGGTAAACAAAGATCTTTCTGACAATGACTTCTTCGTGTTTTGTTTACTTTACTTTGACCTACTTTAATACACACACCAAGTGTGTATCATGTACCTATCTTTTCAACACGCAAAGCCTCATTAGGCCATCATGTGGCATGTACAATTATACACATGTGCATGAGAATAATTTTCTAAAATTCTGCCTGTTTCTATAATTTGCGTCGAATGAACGCACTTCCTGGTGCTCTTATAATATCTTCTGATTTGTGTAATATTGTACATCTTTTATTTCTCTCCTTCTGATTTCACCCGCATTCATTTGTCTCTCGCATAAACTGAACATATAATTTGCTATTTGTGACCATATAAATCATATATAATGCTGTCATAAAACTGATAAGACTTTTGAACTTTTGTAGTGCCTCACATAGCTGATAAAAGTGACCGTTTGAGTGTTTGACCTTGTGTTTTCTTGAAAATTGTTTTCTATCTGACATCTGTGGTACTATAGTACTTGAACCTTTTCCATTAGTCTACCTCGATGATAGTAGCCCCTTCAAATTACATCTTATTTTCTTTACAGACGTTCAGACTCATGACCACACGCTCCGACACACACATACATTGTCCTTCAGCCCCTCTTAGCTATTCAATTTCCCTCTCTATACAGCCCCGACCCTCTCCTAACTATTTCATTTCCCTCTCTATAAAGCCCCGGCCCTCTCCTAACTATTTCATTTCCCTCTCTATAAAGCCCCGGCCCTCTCCTAACTATTTCATTTCCCTCTCTGTACAACTCTGTAACTCAATATCATCTCTCCATATAGCAGCTCACGCACATTACACAATAGAGAGAGAGAGAGAGAGAGAGAGAGAGAGAGAGAGAGAGAGAGAGAGAGAGAGAGAGAGAGAGAGAGAGAGAGAGAGATGAAGAGAGAGAGAGAGAGAAAGAGAGAGACACACACGCACACTCTGGATCATATAATTGTCTACCTAGCTCTTAACTTCCCTCTCTATAATCTTGTGTGTGTTTGTCTTTTTGTTTCACAAAATATTGTTCGAGGCCACCATCACCTGTAAAACCTACAAACCGCAAATTCCTGATTTCCAGATCACACTGAACGGCCCAATATATCATTCTGGAATTCATCCTGTACCTATTATAATATTCTTCTTCTGAGTGTGTCGGGTTTGGGATACCCTCCACCTATAACTCCACAAAATTCTACATAACTCCTATACTGCTCCCATAACCCAACTCTGGAGTACCTTCAGAAGGTACTACCTTCTTACAACCTAACTCTACATAACTCCTACTACTAACCTAACTCTGGAGTACCTCCTTACCACCGATTGTATAGCGTTATTGGCGTGCTGCACGGGTCGAGGGAAGATGATGTCGATACTGGATAAACTCCAGGGGAATATCTCTAATCGGGAACTCTCCAAATTCAGGGACCAGAATTATGATGATGTGAGTTACAAGCTTTATACTTTTTCAAAACTTTACATCATCTCAAGTTTATACTTTTAATCTATGTTGTCGATAAATTAAAACCCTGTTTAGTTCTTTCATTAGCGTATCTTCTTCTTCTAACTCTAAAATGTATCAAACATCTCGACAGATAAAGAAGGAGTGTTTAGATTCTGGTGAGTACTGGACGGATCCTCTCTTTGGACCTGAAGACACTTCACTTTGGGAGGGCGAGGCGAAGAAGGAAGTGGAGTGGATGAGAATCAAGGTAACCATTGGTTACCAAAACCAGACTCTAACATATTTCAAAAGATGCCCGTCAAATTCTGCAGTACACGGCTCATCTTTTCACACGGCAGCACACCACATGGGTTTTTGTGTTTCCCTCAACTCTCTCCAATCCATAGCCTCATCTAAGCCTGCCCTTTTACTATCTCTCCTAACTGAGCCTGCATCCAATCGAATGTAGTTAATAAAGGAGCAGTTCTTTGAACTTCTCCTAAATGGTCCGTCAGTCCTCCTCCTAACCTCTAAAACACCCTCTTTATATCTTCTCCAACCCTCCATGACCTCTCAACCCACCCCTCCATCAGCAATGAATCTATTCTCTCCAACCCCCTCTCCAGGATATCCATGAGGTTGAAACTCTCCAGTACCCTACTACCCCCTCCAACCCACCCCAACCCACCTCTCCAACCCACCCCTCCAACCTCTCCAACCCTCAACCCCCCCCCCCTCTCCAGGATATCCATGAAGGTGCAACCCTCAACCCACCCCTCCACCCTCCAACCCACCCCTCCAACCTCTCCAACCCTCATCCCCCCCCCTCTCCAGGATATCCATGAAGGTGCAACCCTCTACGTGAATGGAGGCTGCGAGGATGATGTGAGACAGGGTGCCATGGGTAATTGTTGGTTCGTAGCGGCTGTAGCCTGCTTCGGAATCCACAAGAAACTACTTGATCATGTAATACTTTAATTAACTGCTTTATTAACTAGGGTAGACCGGGGTAATTTGGACGGTTTTGGCATTCAATTGGTATTTCAAGAGCCATTAATTTACTTAATCAATTAGTTAGCTACTCAATTTGTGCAACTGAACCTTTATCTTGAGCCTCAGAACAAATTTGAATCGAAAACATAACTTTTAGATAGCTAATTAACCTTGTTAATGGAGGTAAGTCGGAATATTTTTGATCGCGAGACACGGGGCAATTTGGACTAGTGGCTTCTACACCAACCACAATGCGCGCATTCAATCACGTGACCGCGACACACCACATTGCCCCAGCTGTAAATCTGCGATGTAAATCAGACCGAGGTTGGGGCTATTTGGACAAACTTGGATTGTAGCCACAGTTTTTGAGATATCGATTTCAAACTTTTCAGTCATCTAGTAATTTAGTATCCCGTGCTATTCCTTTTTTCAAAATTAGTTAATTAAGTAGTAATTAGCCTAATTAACCAAAAAATTAAGTGTTCATCAGATCTATATCTATAGGGTGCATTTTCGAAAGCTCAGGATTAGCCTAGTCGATTAGAAAAAGATTTAATCTAATCCCAAATAGGGTTTTTGAGAAAATCGACACCAAAGATCAAAAAACCACAAATAAAGCTACGGTTTTCAAAGGAATGCTGTTTGTGTTTTCAGGTGCTTACAAGGCCAGAAATTACTATTATGGGGATCCAGTCTAATCAATCATGTTAGTGGCCGATTTCCACTCAATGCAATTCCCTGGGGTTACTATAGCAACGGAGTTTGTTACCATAGCAACCGGCGAATTTGCATTAATGTACTATTTTCTTGCTCCAAATTCACCCATTACATCCGTATTATTAGACTATCGATTATTTAAACATGATTGTGAGTCACAATGAGACATCAGACTATCTTCAGTTACTAGCCAGTCAGTGGCTTTGGTTATCAAATGTATGCCTATTGCTCTAAGTTAGCCTGTAATTTATCCCTTTATTCAGTTATATCAGCTGCATATAATGGATAATTATCATGATAAAACACTACTTTTGGTCTTCAAAGCACCAGTCCTAGATATTCTGGAGCATGAAGTTGGTTTGTCGAATGCCACACCATGGATTGACTTGTTACCTTGGCATCCAGAGAATTGATTGTAAAATGCGCCTTTTTTCTATTTTTTTGGTCTATTTACTCAGTTTTAGCCATCTATATTGATTGAATAGGATAATTTAGGGTCACCACACACCAAAGTTAAAATTAAAATTAAAATTTGACGTTTTTGGTCATAACTCTCCCATTTCTTGGCAAAATTGCTTCATTTTGGGCTTGTTGGAAAGAGGGCATCAAGCCCGTTCTGAACAGCTCAAGAAACTTGAAATCCGCGCAAAGTGCGCGGCGTTACAGTGCAAAATGTGTGCGTTAAAATTTTAAAATTTTAACACGCGCATTATGCGTCTTAACGCCGATCACTTTGCGCCGATTTTAAGTTTCTTGAGCTCTTTAGAACGGGCTCGATGCCCTCTTTCCAAAAAGCACAAAATGAAGCAATTTTGCTAAGAAATGGGAGAGTTATGACCAAAAACGTCAAATTTTAATTTTAATTTTAACTTTGGTGTGTGGTGACCCTATGAAAGCAGGTTGTCTATGGTTACCATAGAAACGAGTATAATGGCGCCATGAGGCCAATTTGTTTTAACCAATTTGCCCCATGGGGCAATTTGGTCTAGTCCAAATTGCCCCATGGGGCAATCTGGATTATGACCGAATTGCCCCCGATTTTTTCGTCCGAATTGCCCCAAATTGTCCGAATTGCCCCGCTTCATTAAAATGCCAATTAGCTAATTAAATCGAAAGCTAATGTCATTTTGATGATGAAACTGAATAGAAAAGTATCATATTGTGAAATTCTGACCCTTAATTTAAATAATTATCATAATTAAGTTTACCGAAACAAAGTTTAACTTTAAAGTCGTCATTTTTCGTTATTTCACACTAAACACCACAATTTAAAAGTCCCATATAAATCACTTGGTGACATAGACACCGTGCGCGACCAAGATTGAGCTCACACACAGGTGTCTGCTCCGCCTCAAAAAGGGTCGTTTCTTTCAAGGGATGTTGCACGCGATCCACTGGACCGATTTGCATCCGGTTTGTCGCAAAAGACTACAAATGATCCTAATATACTGGAAAATACCCGAGAAGTTTGTCTGTCAACAGGAAGTGGGTCGAAATTGACACTGAAGTCAAACCTATAATCTGGCTTCCGAGAGTTTCTGCACTACGCCCATGCGATTTAGAAGATATTGGGAGATATGTTGATGCAATTAGCATCAGCTATTAATGCCGGGTATTTTCCAGTACTCACAAGAGTTCAACCTATCTTCTGATACCCTCAGATTCATTCTAAACCGTCTGGGAGTGGTGCAAAAAGGCTCGGAAGCCAGATTATAGATTTGACTTCAGTGTCAATTTTGACCCACTTCCTGTTGACAGACAAACTTCTCGGGTATTTTCCAGTAAAATAGGACCAATTTGTAGTCTTTTGCGACAAACCGGATGCAAATCGGTCCAGTGGATCACGTGCAATTTGGCTTGAAAGACACGACCCTTTTTTAGGGGGCGGAGCGGACACCTATGTGCGAGCTCGATCTCGGTCGCCGCGCGACCTCGATCTCGCACGCACTAGGTGTCAATGTCACCAAATAAATCACTAGTCCACATTGCCCCGTCCTGTGACCACATTGCCCCACCGTCCAAATTACCCCGGTCTACCCTACTTTTTAAAAGAATGGGTGATCCGGCACTTATAAGCTTTCTCACCCGGAGAGAATTGGCTGTGTGACTGTTGACAGTCCCAGCTGAGCAACACAAACCAAACCAACTCAAGCGCAAGCTCACTTATTCCTTTCTTTTAAACTTTGTAAAATTGAAATATCTCATGTGTTTTACTCGTTATAATATCTCTCCCAGGTGATTCCAGAACCTAAGAAGCAGGATCCACAAGAGAATGAAGATTATTGTGGAATGTTCCTGTTCCGGTTTTACAGGTTCGGAGAGTGGGTCGAGGTAAGAACTGTGGGTTGGGTGCAGTGGTGAGGACGGTTGGGGTGGTGGGGGCGGGTGGAGTGGTGGGCGGGTAGGGCGGTGGGGGTTGATGGGGTGGTGGGGGTTAAGGTGTCGGTTGGGCAGGTGTGGACGGGTGAGGTTGAGCGGGGCGGGGTGGGGTGGACGGGTGGTGTGGGCGGGTGGGTTAGGCACTTCAAATCAGGCATCACAAACTCAGCCTAATATCTCTCACACACATCAAAGAATTTGCTAGTTTTTAAAACGGTGCTAAAAGTTCACAATATCACTTGCCATTAATTTCATTCAACATTTCATATTTCTAGGTTGTTATTGATGACTGGCTGCCTACACGACATGGTAAACTAGTGTTCATGCATAGTACAGAGAAGAACGAGTTCTGGTGTGCCCTACTGGAGAAGGCCTACGCAAAGTAAGTTATCTACTTTATATCTTGTTATCTAGTAAGTTATCTAGTAAGTTATCTACTTTATTAGATCTACTACTACTTTAGAATTCTAGAACAGAAATTGTAAAGGGTTATGGGGCATGAAATCACAACGTTTTGGAGCATGTAAGGAATCATAAATTCTCAATTAATAGCTTATAAACAACGTGTAGTAAACTAAAACAGAAAAAGCAGCATAAGCGGTCAACGTTTAGCAAGAAAATAGTATAGATACATTTTGTATGGGCAATATACATTTACATATTATGCATGATTGCATGAATGTACTTGTATGTTATACAAATACATTCATGCATTGTTCAATGCTGGAAGCAACTTCCACCAAGTCAATAGAAAGAGAGAAAAGAAACTAAAATAAGAACAAGCAATCGAAATTGTAGCAATATTACTGTAAAAACACAGAAGAAGGCAATTAGTGATAGTAAAACTAAATAGTACTGCTGCAATGGCAATTACAGGAGCTATTGATAATTATGTCTCGCAGATTGGATTTTAATTAGGATTCATTGATTTCAAGAATTGTTTCCTAATATATATACTTCCTAATTGTTTCCTAATTGTACTTCCTAATTATATGTAATTCCTAATTATACTTCCTAATTGTTTCCTAATTAGGTAATTTAAAGACTCCTCTGATTATACTTCCTAATTAGGTTGGCGGGTAGTTACGAGGCACTTGATGCTGGACGACCCGCGGATGCCCTTACCGATCTTACTGGTGAGTCTCAGGATATGTTGAGTCTACATTAGAAAGATCTCCCATTCAAAGTTTTTGGATGGTACAATAAGGATTCATTGAATTTGAATCCGATTCAAATTTCTAAATCACAACTTTAATTCATTGGTACTGATCAATTTAAATCTAAATTTTGTTCAGGCGGAGTCAGTCAGTTTACTGACTTTACAAAGGCCAACATCCGAGAGGACGAGGTTGCTAGAGAGAAACTGTTTCAGTAAGTACATGCTAGAGAGAAACTGTTCCAGTAAGTATACATGATTTGAGATGTTGCACAACTCTTCAAACATATATAGGTTCTCACCTTTTTAGCACTCATGAAATTCGTATGAATGGTCGGCGGACCATACACGACCGTACAAGGTATAACCGGGTATGTTTCTATCAAAAGTTGTGACTCTAAAAACATCCCCCCCCCCACTTCAGAGATCTGTTAAAGGCGTTATCCCGGGACTCCCTGGTGAACTGCAGTATGGTAGTTGATGAGCATGAGAACATGGAATCCATGAGAGAAAGTGGTCTGATCGTGGGACATGCCTACACTCTTATCAAGTGTTATGAGTTGTCTCTGGGCTTCCTGGGGTTGCAGGGGAGACACAGACTGGTTAAACTGAGGAACCCATGGGGTGGGACTGAGTGGAAGGGAGCTTGGAGTGATGATGATCCCAGGTGGGCTGAGATATCCGAATCGAAGAAGAAGGTAAGTGTGCTGATAATGAAAATGAGAATTCAACTATTCAACATTTCGTCATTTCTGTATTTTCCACTATAGGGTAGACCGGGGTAATTTGGACGGTTTTAACATTCAATTGGTATTTCAAGAGCCATTAATTTACTTAATCAATTAGTTAGCTACTCAATTTGTGCAACTGAACCTTTATCTTGAGCCTCAGAACAAATTTGAATCGAAAAAATAACTTTTAGATAGCTAATTAACCTTGTTAATGAAGGTAAGTCGGAATATTTTTGATCGCGAGACACGGGGCAATTTGGACTAGTGGCTTCTACACCAATCACAATGCGCGCATTCAATCACGTGACCGCGACACACCACATTGCCCCAGCTGTAAATCTGCGATGTAAATCAGACCGAGGTTGGGGCTGTCGGCGCTTTACATTTGCGTGGTTCTTGTGCTAAGTTCCGACAGGTTGTTAATCAAGACGGATTGGTTACCAACTAAAACGCGGTCTTTACAAGGCATAAACAAATAGTGCATTTTACAAAGTCAAGTTTTCAATAATTTCATCATGCATAGCATTACTAGTGTACTCCATCTCTGTTGCTCATTTTGATCTCTTAATTTATAACTTTATCGCGTTTATACACGTCACCTTGTATTACTATGAACACAGATATTTGACTTCTGTTGACTGCTCTTGAGACCGATGTCTCTCACAATACCTTTAGCAGAAGTCAAATATATAGCTTCTAAGGTACTTGACTTCTGTTGACTGCTCTTGAGACCGATGTCTCTCACAATACCTTTAGCAGAAGTCAAGCCCTAAGCTTTTATCTCTTTTTAGAGTTAAGTTGAATGGATTGGGAAGGGGGATGAGCTCCCTGTAATCCCAGTCCATAACAGGAGGCAGTGGGTCCGCAAGGATCCGGGGGCACGATAAATCCTCATATAGCGCTGGAGAGATGGCTGAAGGCTCCCGTGTCTAACCAATCATGAAGCAACATGATACTGTGGTACCTCCTAGTCGGCCATGTTGTCGGGCTACTTGGGACAGAGCACCCCCAAGCAAGTGGCACATGGTGGTACGTGGACGACAGTCCACACCTAGCTGATCTGTACCCAAAGGCTTTATATAGGACCTGAGAGTCGGTGATATGATTTAGGGGTACAGATGCAGTGAACAGGCAAGGCTCTTGAAAACGGTCAAAGATCATAGTTGTGAAAGCAAGTCCTCTATGGTTCAGACCGTCGGGGGAACCCAGGCATGCCAATCACATGTACTGGTAATCCGTCGCTACAGACTGGGTCAAGAGCCGGTTGGGTCACATATGCTATAAAATCCTGCAAAGGTCGCGTGCTCAGCTCAATGTACAGTCGGGCCTATTTTAGCTAAAAGCGAATTCGTCAGTAGGACGTGACAGTTAGTAAGCGAGAATAGCCGTTGTGATCGAGGTGATTTAAAATTGACCCTCGGGAAGCAATGGGCAGACGATGTTATGCAGTCACAGAAGTCAAGTACCTCTAAAAAGCTTAGGGCTTGACTTCTGCTAAAGGTATTGTGAGAGACATCGGTCTCAAGAGCAGTCAACAGAAGTCAAGTACCTCTAAAAAGAGATAAAAGCTTAGGGCTTGACTTCTGCTAAAGGTATTGTGAGAGACATCGGTCTCAAGAGCAGTCAACAGAAGTCAAGTACCTTAGAAGCTATATATTTGACTTCTGTTGACTGCTCTTGAACCGATGTCTCTCACAATACCTTTAGCAGAAGTCAAATATATAGCTTCTAAGGTACTTGACTTCTGTTGACTGCTCTTGAGACCGATGTCTCTCACAATACCTTTAGCAGAAGTCAAGCCCTAAGCTTTTATCTCTTTTTAGAGGTACTTGACTTCTGTTGACTGCTCTTGAGACCGATGTCTCTCACAATACCTTTAGCAGAAGTCAAGCCCTAAGCTTTTTAGAGGTACTTGACTTCTGTTGACTGCTCTTGAGACCGATGTCTCTCACAATACCTTTAGCAGAAGTCAAGCCCTAAGCTTTTATCTCTACTCTTCTCTACTCTACCCCCCAACCCAACTGAGGTCTCATCTCTGCGTAAAGTCTAACTGTGAACTCATGGCCGGAACCACCGCCACTACGGTTTGCCCTCCCCTCACAAGTGAGGTGTGTCGGACGTAGTGTCGGTGTTGAGTATGGCTAAAATGTATCTCCTTATGATATCTACCAACTTACTACGGTTTGCCCTCCCCTCACAAGTGAGGTGTGTCGGACGCAGTGTTGGGTGTGATATTCCTAATGACCTCTGCTAGTGATCTCTACTCTACCCTACCCCAACCCCAACTGAGGTCTCAAATCAAAAACACCATCTTTTATACTCGATTCTTTATCACGCATGATTCTCTCTTCCCTTAGTTATTCTAACAATCTCTAAATAACGCGTGAGACAAATCCTAAAACCTGATTGGTCGATTCATAACAATAACTTAATACTGATTGGTCAATCTCTAAACAATAGATCTCTGCTAAGATTTAGTAAACAACGTTCACGTACGACACTATCTTCCCTTATATTTTATAACACTCTCACTCACAAAACTGTTTCTACGATACATATTCTATTGTCTTCACTCAACTTAAATCATCCTATTGTCTCCACTTCCGGTTGGCATCGTTCCAACATTAGATCATCCTATTGTCTCCACTTCCGGTTGGCATCGTTCCATCTGGCACCGTTCCATTTGGCATCGTTCCATCTGGCTTTGTTCCAACTACCAATATCCCAGATAATAACCAAGTAACTTGTATACACAAATTCCTAGTCCAGGTCTACACTAAGTTGGAAACGTGTAGAATACACGGAGCCAACATCACCCCCTTCTTTCAAGCAACGAAATTCCTTTTCTGATCTTCAATTAAGGAGGATCCATGATAAATTCATGGCTCCGACATCACCCCTTTCTCTCAAGCAACGAAATTCCTTTTCTGATCTTTTTAGGAGGATCCATGATGACTTCATGGCTCCGACATCACCCCTTCTTCTCAGGCAACGAAATTTCTTTTTTGATTTTTAATTAAGGAGGATCCATGATGAATTCATGGGTCCGACATCACCCCTTCTTCTCAAACACTTATGTTGTCTTCCTGGTAGTTTCCTGTCGGGGACAGAGTCGACACTCTGTCTATCTGGAAGTTAATTGCTTCCATCGATTCACTAACGTTCCTCAAGTTGTCCAGTAACTTCTGTTTGTCTTCCTGTTTGCTGGTAACCACTACATCGTCAATTATACAGATATCATGGATTATGTTCACAAGTGATGACGGTATGGTATATTGCCAGCTGCTTCGGCCCATTACGATTTGGGGAGCTGGTGCTATACCAGGCAATTCATATGTATCACTAGAACGCCCACTAAATCCTAAGATAGCTCATTCAGTTTCTCAATGTACTGGTTTATTTTGTTTACCACAGTGGTTCCCTCATCATTTTGGCTTGCTGGATATCCATCGCCTGGAGTATCTTTCTCCCCGAGTTCTCCATTGACAGTCTTTCTCCCGGAGGGTTGCTGTTTCCCTCTGGTTATTAATTCCGATCAGCTCGCGATTCTATTCTTTGTAGCTGCCAAGTCGTCGCTCTGTTGGTTTTCCTCCTAGTTCTAGGTCTTCGTGCAGTTTTCTTCTCCCCGTGATTGGGGTTTCTTTATGGGAAATTGGTAATCCATTGAACCCGTTGTTGCAGTTCGCTATCAGTTGAGTCACTTTCGCAGTAGTTTCCTGTCGGGGACAGAGTAGACATCATCCTCCTCTTTCAGAAATTTAAAATTGTCCTTTCCAACTTTCTCAACGCACTTCTGATATGTTTAAATAAAATTTCTTCAACCTCTACTCATACTCTACTCTCTTATCAAACTAAATTTTATCCTACTCACTTCTTCGTTCTTTAAAATACCATACTTTTACTCATAATATTCTTCTATGCTACTTTATTCAACTCACTCACACTCTGATCTTTCTAGACAGTCTATCTTTCGCGGATATATTAATCATTGAATTTCCATCGTATTCCACATCTATCTTTATTTTCGTTTCATCACTACTCGTCGTTTGCAGTAACTCCCCCTTCATGATGTATTCATGAGTCGTCATTGCCTGTTTTCGCATTCTGTTCAAGTGTTCGGAATTTCAATCCGATATTTTGGCATGGTCGATTCATATTCGGCTCCCCTGTTGTCTTTTTAATGTTACTTTAGTGTATGATCTGTAACTTCTCTATCTGTGTGTAATTCAGGGTGTTTCACTGTCTTTGCTGTCCTCTTCTTTCTGTCTTCTGGGTACGTCAATTTCGTTTCCACTGTACGATCTGAGTTCTGTATTTATCTCATCGTTGTTTGTTTGTGTCTCTGCTTCGACCCAGCGGTCTATTTTAAATGTCTGTCGGGTCTTTCGATTCATATTGATTTTGTCTCCTCTGAATGTTCTGTATCCTCACTTATCGTATTCCCTTATCGTATTACCTTGTCACCATAACCTTGTCACTACTACCTTGCCATCATAACCTTGTCACTTCTACCTTGTCATTGTTAACTTGTCATCATAACTTTGTCACTTCTACCTTGTCATCATAACCTTGTCACTTCTACCTTTTCATTGACTTTGTCTTTATTATCTGTCTCGTCTCGTTTCAACAACTCACCACTCCACTTGATTAAATTTTATTTTTCCCAACAATTTCTTCAATGAAAATTTTCTAAGCCTTGCCTTTTTTAAATTATTTTGTAAAGTTTTATGTTATTACAATTACAAATAATACTTATTTAATATCTTATTTACTACTTTTTCACTTACTCAGTTATTTATTCATTGACTTGCTCTATTATCTAATTCATCTCAACTAATTTATTCATACTAATCAAACCTAACGTAACATAATCTAATCCAATTAACTTAACTCTCTCTCTCTAATCCAATTAACTCACTCTCTCTCTTTCTCTAACGTCAATCACTCAACATTCGTTAACCTACCCTAACTGAACTTATCCCGTTTCTTACTTAACTCGTATAGTCATATCGCAAACTAACTCCATCACTACTGATCTATAACACTCAACTCGACTCTATCTAACTTACTCTGGCTTAATTCAATCCAACTTGACTCGACCTAGCTCGTCCTTACTAATCCATCCTAACTTCGCTTTAACCAACTTAGTTTCCTATTTAAATTATAAGCTTAATTCTCCTAGTCTTTCCTAACTCGTCTTAACTCTGGATCATTCAACTAACCCTGCTTCAACTTCTCTCATCCTAAATCCATTCAACTAACTCAATTAACTTGACTCGATCTTACTCTTAGTTTAACTTAACTTAACTTAACTTAACTTATCTCAACTCATCTTAACTTAACTTAAATTATCTCAACTCATCTTAACATAACTCAACTCAACTCAACTTAACTTAACTTATCTCAACTCATCTTAACTCAACTTAACTTAACTTATCTCAACTCATCTTAACTTAACTTAACTTAACTTAACTTATATCAACTCATCTTAACTTAACTTAACTTATCTCAACTCATCTTAACTTAACTCAACTCAACTCAACTTAACTTAACTTATCTCAACTCATCTTAACTCAACTTAACTTAACTTAACTTTACTTAACTCGACATAACTTAACTCAACTTAACTCAACTTAACTCAACTTAACCTAACCTACCTAACTTAACTTAACTCAACTCAACTCAACTCAACTTAACTTAACTTAACTTAACTTAACTTAACTCAACTTAACCTAATCTAACTCAACTTAACTCAACTTAGCCTAACTTAACTTTACTTAACTCGACATAACTTAACTCAACTTAACTCAACTTACTCAACTTAACCTAACCTAACCTACCTAACTTAACTTAACTTAACTCAACTCAACTCAACTCAACTCAACTTAACTCAACTTAACTTAACTTAACTCAACTTAACCTAATCTACCTAACTTAACTTAACTCAACTTAACTTAATGAAAGTTTACTTACTTTCAACTTGACTCCACAGCTTAATCTAGCTCAACTTAACTTAACTTAACTCAACTCAACTCAACTTAACTTAACTTAACTTAACTCAACTTTACCTAATCTACCTAACTTAACTTAACTCAACTTAACTTAATGAAAGTTTACTTACTTTCAACTTTACTCCACAGCTTAATCTAGCTCAACTTAACTTAACCTAACTTAACTTACTTATTCAGCCTAATTTAACTATAATCTAATTTATCATGCCTCAACTTATGTATACCTTTATTCATATTTTTTTTAAATGCTACATATATTATTGGACAATTAGGTTTGCCTACTAGTTACATGACGGGAAGCTAATCCACCTCCACTGGAGAGAACTCTACGATAGGCTTTACATAGTCAGCTCGCAACAACAAAAGGAGATCCGCTCCCCCTCATGACTCATAAGCAGACCAATATCCTTAACTTAAACATACCACGGGTCTAACAGTATTCTAACTAGTTTAACAAGTTATACCAACTAATACACTAACTTCTCTAAATTAGCACAATCTGCCCTAAATGTTTCCTAATTATATATCCTCAATGTGTCCTCAATATGTCCTCAATTCGTCCGTAATGTGTCACTAATATATGGGCTTGACGTGTCTTCAATGTGTCCTCAGACTGCCCTTGAATTGTCCATGATTTGTGTCCTCAACGTGTCTCCAATTTGTCTCTAAAAGTTCCGTAGGCAGTATTTCATAGTCCGATTCTTTCGTAGACTTGGTATGGGGCATGTTAGATAGGAGGGTGCATTGGAAAATCAACTAAAACGACCGTTACCTAACTTAACTTTGTGTAAATCCAGCTTGATTAATAACTTCCTTCAATAATCAATATAATCCTACACAGCTCATTTCTACATGCCTATCCAATTTCAAATTTTTCGCCTTTCAGTGGGTTTTTCTTCAAAAGCTTCTTCACTCTACAGTCTACACCCCAACCTTAACTCCTATATTTCACACTCATTCTAAACTATTTTCTAACGTTTCTTTATTTTCCTTGATCAATCCCTAAAATAGACAGATTCTTCAACTTGTACCTGCTTCCCTTGTTTTATCTTTTTGACTATTGCAAACTTAGTCTTAAACTCTTCCTTTTTCTGAATCTAATTAAATCTACACAGTACACTTTAACATGATATTCCAGAGTCAAAACTTTATTTCATATCCTACTACTAGATCCCGCTAGATCCCATAATTATTTCACTATTTCAAAGGTATCACGACATGATATTTACAGTATAAGCCCCTTCCGAAATTGCCCAAATGCTGATATTATCTTTTAGACTTCTTAACCAATGAAACCAGTGCTTAACACCTTACTTCAACTTCCCTAAACATTAACATCCTCAAATATCAACTTCCTTTAATATCAACGTCATTTAACTTTAACTTCCTCAGATTCTGTACGTCTTTGATTGTTATTTAATAAGCCAATTTAGCGCTTTTATGTATGCAAGAGAAATTCGCCAGAACTCCATCCTAAATAAGAGTGATCAATTCTCATCATGGCACATTCGTAATGATCAGTTACTCCTGCGCAGAAGCCCCGGAAAATTATCGTCATAATTCAAACAACTCCAGCACAACTGTGACAGACTTTTATAGTACTATCAGTCAGTCACCTTTCAGATCCAAATAAGACTTCAAATCCATCAAAGGCAGGCAACTCCTTATACGATTGATCAAAATCCTAATATAGATCCAAGAAAATTTTCAATGAATTCATTGTGCTCTCCTCATTTAATTAAATCCATTTCATAATTCGAACAATTAACTCATTTACCAGCCGGTGATCTTAGTGCTCTCGGGCGCCACTCGACCCCTTATCTCCTTATTTCTACATATATCCACTTTACGTATCTCAATTCACCTGTTTATTCCTCGAATCCCTTTCATATAATTATCAGCTTACAGCACCAATTTCCATCAGTTAATATGCAATTTTTTAGAGCTTGTTCACTGAACTGATACCCCTTCAATTGTCTACTTTTCTCTAAACTATGTCACCCTGTCATATCATTTATCTTCTCCTCCTACTATTATCACAACCCGTCAAAATTTTCGCCTTATATTTATAACTCTAGCAAATACTTCTCGATTGTCCATGTTACACTTTTAGTCTTCAACCTCCTGCTGAACTAAGCAGGTGCAGTTTGAGCCGACTACCGTTCCACAGAC
>WFME01000028.1:0-16854 GCA_020137815.1 Hormiphora californensis
TTCCCAGGGGGGTGTTAAAAAAATTCGGGGGGGGAATTTAACCCAAAATTACAATACAAAAAAAAGTTTAGTTTAATTGAGACGGATTTTCATCAAATTCAATAAAAAAAAAAAAAATTCTTCGACCATTTTCTGTTTTACGGGCCAAGGAACTCAAGAATTGTTTAAAGTTATAAAACCCAAATGATGATAACTGATAAACCAAAAATAGTCCTATGAGCTTGAGACCTTACCCTCTTTTCATTATAAAGCCCTTTTGCTGGTTTTTAAACATTATTTATAATGTATGTTATCAATGATTTATTAAGTGATATAATTCTTTTTGAAACAAAAATTAAGAAAAGTCTTCACATACGAAATATCAGATAAAAGGCAAAATTTGGCTGTACGGATTAATTAACACTTTTTTAATAGTGATCGTATGGTTTCTACCCACTTTACTAAATTGTGCCAGAAAAACTTTTTCTTTACCTTTCAGCAAAAGTTATTCTAGCATTATTGCCTAAACAGTAAACCGTGATCACTATTTACAACACGGTGGGGAAAGCATAACGTTTTCCCCTAGTTGACAGTCTTTCATATACACGTTTTTTTGTGCGTAACCCGTAATAAAATCGCTTTCTCAAATTTAATGTGGTGAATTGCCCCCAGCTCAACCAAAACTGGCCTCAACGTCGAGCTCGTAAAAATTTATTGTCCCCCCAAAACCGATTTAAAATATGCTTATAAAACCCGTTTCATGGTTTAGCCGGGGAACAAATTGCAGTGTAAACCCGCCCCTCGGTTTCTTTCGATTTTTGAATAAGAGGGATTTTAAAATTACTGTATGTTTGGCGAATAAAAATTTAATGCAAGGTAAATTTTATGAAACAAATTTTATGAACTTGGAATGCGTTTTTCTACCCTCAATCAATTTTTATACAGAAGATCCATATTACGAGAGTAGCTGGTGTTAGTGAAAACCGACTCATCTTGGTTTTCCAAATTCCATAGCTGCAGCTCGTTAACCATGTCTCTTGTTAACCGCCCGTTACCGTCAATAGAGCTCATCGCCCGATACGCCTTACAGTACCACTGTACGTACCTTTCCTAAAAAAATCCGTTTTAATTTTATTACAATTAAATGTCTCATGGATACCTCATGAAATCAACTAATATAAGGGAATCAATATACTTCGACGTGTCTGGTTAAAGTTTACCAGTTGCAGGAGGTACACTTCCGCTGCTGACCGGCAGTCGTTACTTTCTACAATCGCAGGGAGCTCGCTATTCAAAATGGTGAAAGACAGGACTGATTTCTCACTGTTCCGTCTTAACCCGTTGACTTCTTTTTGAATAATATCCGTCAGTCCAGTAGACCTTTTGTTTCCTGGGACATTATAACAGCTTATTAACTTATTCAGTATTACAGCGTACCTAACTAACTCTCTCTCTCTCTCTCTCTCTCTCTCTCTCTCTCTCTCTCTCTCTCTCTACCTCTCTCTCTCTCTCTCTCTCTCTCTACCTCTCTCTCTCTCTCTCTCTCTCTCTCTCTCTCTCTCTCTCTCTCTCTCTCTCTCTCTCTCTCTCTCTCTCTCTCTCTCTCTCTCTCTCTCCCTTTCTTTCATTCTCTCTTTCTCTCTTTATCCTCTTTCTCTCTCGAGATGTATCTATCTCTCTCTTTCTCTCTCTTTCTCTCTCTTCTCACTTTTGCTATTTGGTTTTGGTATATCGTCTTCACACATCTGCATTAATACTCCAATGTTCAACGCTTTCAGTAGATCGTCATAAAATAGTACACAACTGAAAGGGACACAGTTGATAAGTTACGATTAAGATATATCATATAATTTAAATTATCGGCTCAAATTTGTAGTGGTAGTAAGCCTACTATAGTACATAATTGATAATTCTACAGCCGGTCCACGTTTTACCGGGAATCGGGATGGTCGAGGAAGGGTTTACCCAGTAAATCGGGGTGTCTGCAGGTATATTATATTGGGGCCAAATACTGTAAGTTTCATACATCGTGGGAAATGTATCCTCCCGGTAAATCGCGGGTCGGTAAATAAGGACCCGACTGTGTATATAATGTAGTTTATTATAAAGGTAAGTAAGTACTGACCTGTCCTTTCGATTCCCTGCTCTGTTTACACGGACAATTTTGGGTTCCTTGATTATTGGTCTTTTTAGTTTGGTGTCCAACACTATTGATACAATATCTTGCACAACTGTGGATATAAGTCGTTAGGTAATACGGTATTCTTCACCTCCTTCATTCATCTAATAAGGTATTCTTCAAGTCCTTCTATCATAACAGTAAATTCCACTCATACTTACTCTCGATATGACCCGTGGATTCGATAAGAGTCCCTGCCTTTTCATTAATATGAATTTTTCTTGATCCATTCACAACAATCAGTAAACACACAACACCCACCAGCGATAACATACCTACTATAATAATCAATTAAAGTAAGATCATTGCTTTAGTTATATTATACTTATAATTGGTAACTTGGGTGGTATAGTTTTGTTAGAGTAATCTGCATTAGATTATTTGTGAGTGGAACGCGACATGTGAGAAGATTACCCAAAATTGAGAAACGTGAAACGGTGATCTTCTCAATTTTCTGTAATCTTCTCACATGTCGCGTTTGATTGAACGATTAGCGACATGTGAGTCGTGAGACGATTATCACCGATAAATGAGAAGATCCTGTAACATGATCCTTCTCACATGTCGCGTTTGATTGAACGATTAGCGACATAGTGAGAAGATTACCACCGATAAATGAGAAGAACCGTAACATGAGAATCAAGTGTCACTACTCCAACTATATAAGCACGCGTCATATCAAGATTAAACCAGACCCAACAATGTTTTATTTTGCCACCTTCTTCCTGTTCTTCTTCCACTCCACTGCTACTGATAACATCCTTTGTCCGACTGTACACAACCTGAATTCTTCTCAAGAAATGCTGAAGCTGTTTGAGGATCGTTACCAGATCTGCGAGGAAGTTCTATCCTGCCAGCCATCTCCACCTGCTAAGACCCTGAACTCCTATGGAGAAGCAGTAATCATCACCTACAACAACTGTACTTCGACAACTCTTCCCCCGACCCAGCCACCTCCAGTTGATCACCCTGATTTACTCGACGGCCTAAAACCTATCCTTGCAATGATGGCTTCAGGAATTATCCTCATACCCATAGTTTTCTGCCTCAAATTCTTCATCTGCAACATGTTCGCGAGGACCGCTGTAAATCCTGCTCCCAGAACTCAAGAGGTTCCCGTTTGATGGTTGTACCATCCAAAGTTGTTTAAATTGTAATTATTTTATTGTTGTAATTCATTGATTTAAATCCAGTGTCTTTCATTATAAACGAGAATTAAACAAATCAAAACACTTGTACTGTGTTGCTAGATCACACACACACACACACACACACACACACACACACACACACACACACACACACACACACACACACACACACACACACACACAAAACCGTGTCAAACCGTGTCACACACACACACATCCAAATATCCCGATCATCACCCCATACCCATTTCACAATACCCAACAGTGTCCAGCGCCGGCTCCAGTAGTATATTAGAACCAACAGAAATCATTGTAGCACAGTTCCTCTTGAGAATCTCCTGTAGCGTTGGGCGCTAAAGGATAGTTTATGTTAATAATTTGCAGTGACATGACAGCCACCTATTACTGAGACTCCAGGAGCAGTATTCCTGCTTTACCAAGATTTGTTACCTTGACTTAAACTGCGGCTTCAAGCTTGGTAGAATTCTTCTGATACTCTGTTTGATATTCGTGGCAACCTGTCGTATCTGCCAATACACCCGCACCACTGCTGCTACTTGATTTTGTTGCTCAACATCTGAAAATATCAAACATTGATTGACAATCTCTCTCTCTCTCTCTCTCTCTCTCTCTCTCTCTCTCTCTCTCTCTCTCTCTCTCTCTCTCTCTCTCTCTCTCTCTCTTTCTTTCTCTCTCTCTCTCTCTCTCTCTCTCTCTCTCTCTCTCTCTCTCTCTCTCTCTCTCTCTCTCTCTCTCTCTCTCTCTTTCTCCCTCACACACTGTCTCTCTCACACTCACTCTCTCTCTCTCTCTTACCAATTTGAATTGCGGCCGTATATTGGCATAGATATGTCCTGGCGTCCTCAAACTCGATGTGTCAAGCTCTGTGAATCTGTTTGTGCCTCCAGTATGAATTCTCCCTGAAATTATATGTGTTCTAAAATATTTGAACTTCGAAAAGTGCGAATAACAGCATAACAGCAGGCTGTATCCTAACAAACGAACGGCCATCATGTTCAACGCTGCCTTATAATTGAGATTACCTTGTGTGGTTTGATGCACAATGTTGGTTTGGATGTGGTTCAATATCATAATTTTAGTTCGAAAGAGTTTCATCTTGCTCTGATTGACGACCTTCTTATCTATGCTCCGTAAATAGGAGTAGAAGTTTGCCAGAGCAAAAACTCCGCAGTCGAAACCGTTGGTCTGACGCTGACTGTCTCCATTAACATATTTGAACTGTGATTTTTGAAAGGATGCCAGTTCAATGTCCATGTTCCGTTCATTTTTCAGGTAATTCCGGTAAATTTGTACAAACTCCAAATACCTCCCACATTTGTTTTTCACGTTGACGTTGGACTCTGGCGCTGAATCGAAGTAGTTTACTGTTTTGTTTCTGTTGTCAATGACAACAAGAAACCAGTGCCCAATTCCGGCATAACGTGGATTAGCAAAAACAGTGATGATATCGTTTGCTGCTGGGTCTCCTCCATCATCGATGTTTTGTAGAATATTATATGGTCGAAAGACACCATATTTTGACAAAGGGACACCAGCGAATAAATCAACAGCAAACTGTCTTACAGCCTCATCTTCTCCTAGAGACCCCACTCGGTCAATGAACGCGTCGATAGCCCCGCCCATGTTGAAAATTTTAGGGGAGGCTAATCCCACTCGTTGCTCACTTTCCAGCATATCTTTGACATAAGCGACAAATATATTTAAATCACTTGATGTCAAAAATTTGCTGGACGGTGGAAACTCATCTAGCGGGTCAGGGTTTAACCCGAACTCCCCGCTAGGTCTTCCGCCTATCACGTCCATTGTTTTTCTTTTGATGATCTCCTCGTAGATGGTCTTTACCTGTCCTCTTTGTACCGTTTCTAAAAGATATGTTGAGCATCGGTAGCGCATTTGTGAATCTTCGGTCACTAAGTCGTAGTATTCAGCAAAATTAAGGAGAGTAATTCCAGACTTTCTCCGCTTTACTGGAGCCCCAGGAGAGTCTGTTACATCAATCCTTTTGTTTAGTCGCGATTCTCCGTCGTCTTTACTTTCTTGTGACTGCGTCACTTTTGCTCTCTTGTTTTGATTCATAGGTGGACTAGTACTGAAGAGTTTCCTGCCTTTCCCTTTATTTAGTGGGTGATCTTCTAGTTGGCTGCTAACAGTATCCTTCACCTTTTTCGAGCTTGTGGTAGGATACCATATCCTCTCATTCCCTGACTCTTTAAGGTGTCTTTTTTTCCCGGCCTCGGCGATGGCTTTACTACCCAATGCTGCGTATTGCTTGACAGAGGGAGCGTGGACTTTCAAGCTAGATGTCGACAAATTTATCAAATGAAGCCCACCGAGTGTTTTTACCCTTGATAGTGCGACATACGCCTGGCCCGCAGCGAATGTACCTTTTCCAATGTCAACAACCGCATTGCTCAAAGATAAACCCTGGGATTTATGGATGGTCATTCCATAAGCCAGACAGATGGGAAACTGACTGCGGTGGAAATAGCCATTGTGATAAGCCATGATTTCACGTTTATCTCTTCGCAGATCCGTCACCTTGTCCACACCGTCAAATTTAATTTGAAGTACTTCAACCGTGCCACTGACATTTTTTACAATGTCTGTAATTACACCAATGCTGCCGTTAGTGAGCCCCGTCTTGACATCCATGTTCCGACGGAGCATCACCCGAACTCCAATTGCAAGAGGAAGCTCCTTTTCGAGAGCACCTGTCTTTCTAGGGTCGTTCTCACTGTCTAATTTGTTGATGGCTTTTAACAGGTTTTTCCTTGCGACACCTGATTTTTTAGTGTTTAATTCGTCCTTAGCCGTCACCACAATCACTTGAGGATGGAGTTTACTCAGAACTGCATTATTGAAGCTGTCGACCATCTTCCTTGTAGGAAGTAGAGTTACAAGTTGATCAACATTCTTTGACAGGCCCACAAAATGATCGACCAATTGTTTCAAATATTCTTCGCTTGTGGTGCTCCTCGATAATGGAATGAGTCTTGACTGGAGGACTTCAATGTCTTTTTTGTTAGTCGCACCAATTCGAAGCCTTCCCAATAGCTCCCTGTAGAACGAGTTTTCTTTTCCACTCTGTCTTTGGTTTATCTCCAGTTCTTCGAACTCAAACTCACCCCAGAGGTCATGCCTCATTGATAGTGCGCCTGTCAATTCACGTGCTAGCTCTCCGGATATAGGAGTGTAGACAGGCTTGGCCATTACTGGCGGAAGCTGTAGCAAATCTCCGAAAACAATTACTGCCTTACCGCCAAACGGGCCATTATTCTCTCCGAAAATCTGTCCTAGCCGAAGGTGTGTATAGAACAACATGACGTTGGAAACCATTGAAATCTCGTCAATGATGACAAGGCCAAGGTCACCCATTACACTTCTCATCTGGTCTAAAACGTTCTTTTTCAAAAGTTTATAACCTGGCATATTATCATGCTCTATTGGCAACCAAACGGCGCTAGTTAGAGTTACTCCTTTAATGTTTCGAGCTGCAACCCCTGTTGGAGCCGCTAGCATCACTCCGTTATTCAGTTTTTTGTTTATGTGTGCCAGTGTAGCTGTAAACATGAACCCGACAATGGCGTGGATAAGATATGTTTTACCAGTACCGCCTGTTCCAGAAATGAACATCAAGAGCTGTTTTTCCTTATCCCACTCAACACAAGTACACTCTCCGCTTTCGTGTTTGAATTTATGGGTGAAATAGGCAGTTATCTTGTCGTAGGAACGCCTCTGGTCTTTGTTTAAAGTTCCTACGACATTTTCTAACTCCTCCAGATCTCTTATTTCACTGGCATCCTGGTTCGCTTCATAATCCTTCAAATTTTGAAGCAGTGGCGTCTCATCTTCGTCGGAAGAACTTGGAGCGTTGTCTGGTTGCTTGGTGGTCTTTGCTTCAATCTCTCGCTCCAGCATTTTTTCTCTTGCCTTCTGAATGTCGATCTTGACTGCTGCTCCATTTGCCAATTCCCCGTATCTTCCCGAGTCAACGCACCTGAAAAACTCGTTTTCGTACGTCGTACTCGATCCAATAATATCTTCCTCCTTACGCCATGGCTTATAGAGCATCAACACGTTGTGATAGAACAACTCTGGCTTTTCTTTTAAACCATAGCGATTGGAGTAGATTACCGGGGGTTTTTTGACTTTCCGAAACTTCCCGAGAACTACGCCAAACTTATCGTTGATAACTAAGTCAGCGTAGCGGTCATCGTAGCTCTTCTCATACGTTGCTGAAAATTCAGCAAGGCTTAGATGCTCCAGTGATCTCGGTCTATTTGGATAAAAGTCGTTGATCGCATCCCTACAGAAAAGTCGCTTTGAGCTGGGATCAGCATTCTCCAGTTCCTTTATCTGCCGTAGCGTCCTGCTGCGAAACTTGGGCGTGGTAGCATTCACCCATTTGAACGTTTCGCTCGACTTCCACAACTCCCCGTTGCGCTGAAGGATGCGATCAGCGGCTTCTTGGGCTGACATTGTACGGTTCCGCATGTTGGAGTATGCGAACTTGTAGAACCGCTTGGTATCACTCTCTTCTCCGTCAAAGTGGAGGTCCAAGTTGGTCTTCTCGCACTTAGTCGCATACTTCGACACATAATGTGCAATTGAGAAGGAATCTTCCCCCATGAACTGTAAGTCCATATTTCCCTTCCATAGGAAGGATATAACGGGATTATAGTCGTTGATGAACCGTTCATCTCCAACTCGGGGGAGTTCATACAAGCGTTTTTTGAACTTGCCGGTTCTTCTCCCCAGGACTGTGGCTGTCACATCTCGCAAAACGAAACGTTTGCACGGTTTCCTTGGGAATCCAAACCGACACGATGTTTTGTTCTTGCCAGTACCTTTTTTGTTCTTTACCTTGTATAAACAATATTTCTGACACCTGTGTTTTTGGTACTTGGTTACAATACGATGAAGCTCAGGTTCTGTAGTTGCGTCTGGAATTCGACAAGTTATGAATCTCTGGATGAAGCTTGCGACCTCTTCATCAGAAGCTTTTCCAATAACCGGAGCTCCTTCTATCCACAGAAGAGTATGGAAATGCACGGTTCCCCTCCCCTGATACTCCTGTCTTATGAAATAAGACTTGACCTTACCGAGACATCCAGAGTCAACAATGAACTTGAATACGGCCTCAAAGCGTTGATGAACGTATGCTGATGTTAATACTGGTTCCAGTGTTATCAACTGATTGGCAGTCATTTTGTCAACTCCAGGCCGTTTACTATTGACTTTGCGGAGGTAATCAATAAGTTCAGGCCAGTCCCATTCTGCCGGACTAAGTGTTAGGAACCATGTTGGGGAGCCGAATTTTTCCAGCTGAGCATCCAGCTTTACCTTTGCAGAGCTCCAGTATTGCTCCGTTCCTGGAATGTTTGTCAAGCACCGCGTCATCTTCCGGACAAGACTCGCGTCACTGTCCTTCACACGACGCAATAGTTCCTTGACAGTGACATTTCTCATGGAACCCACATTCCTTAGAGCCGCAAAGATGCTCTGCTGGACTTTCCGTCGTTCATGCTCTGCCGCCAGGTAAAAGCAATAAGGCATGTTTTGCCTGTATGCTGAATCAGCAGAGAATAGCCGAGTTTTCTCGTATATGAGGGGGTTAGTTTTAACCGTCCGAGATGCCCGTTTAACCCCTACACCATATGGGAAAAGCTCAGGAAAGCAAAGTGTTTCAACTTTTTCCTCTTCTGGTCGAATAGGCTCTGTATCAACTTTGAGCATTTTGTAAAGGTCATCCTTATATTTCTCCCAGTTCTCGGATGGATTTCCGAGCGCCGTAGTTGTCAAGGGTTCAATCTTTGTTTTGAATTCCTCTGATGACATCTTCTCTATCATCTTCACTCGTTGTTCCTCCGTTACTTCAGTATCATCCACCAATCCTCCCTCCTCGTCATCATCCGAATCACATGAAAATTCATCACCAAAGTTTGCTTCTTCAATGTTTATTTCACCATCAGTTCTATCATTCAACTCATCATCTACATAACCAGCAGAAGAAACGGTTGAAACCACATCATCTTCTCCTTCATCGGTGATTTTACCCTTAAAATCCGTCCCTTCATATTCTGACGAGTCAGAGTAATTTAGATCACACTTTGGTACTGGTACACACACATCTGGCTCATCGTAATCACTTTCCTGCTTCTCCGTTTGTACCACTCCAACACTATCTTCTTCTGTCCAACTACTACTTTCTATACTCGAAGAGCTACTTTCAACAACTTCACCAAGAACTTTTCGAATACCAGTTAGAAAACTTTTCCGAACTTTAAATTTTGCTTTAAAATAGTCCATATCGTCGTCTTTTGAAGAGTCAGAGTAGTTTAGGTCTCGATTGGGTGTTGGTACTACTAGTTCCTCTTCATCACTGCTCTCGGTACCCGCTTTACTTGTACTTGACTCCTCAGCACCATCTTCGGTGTCCCAAATTTTGTCTTCTTCATCTGATGAACTACTTTCCGCCGCACTAACAGTACCCAGCCGGAGAGCCTGTAAACGCCTTTTCATCTTTCTGAAGAAAGTGTCGTCATTAGGCACTTGACCAGTAGCCCTGTCCTCAGCGTAAGCAGACAGGTAGCGTTCTATCAAATTAGCAAAACTCGAAGGGCTATCAGTACCTCCTCCACATGTCAATTTTTCTTTATTTGAGACCAACACATTTTTAATTTTCTTCAACTTTTTGTTGCAGCCAACTTCTGTACTACCACAGCACATACAGTTGCCGCTAGCGGAACAATTATCAAAGGCAACCTCCGCTTGCCTCCTGATTTCGTAGCAAGTGTCTTGATCGAACTTACTTAGATCACAACCTAATTTATGAAATATACCACCAGATACTATTCGTTTGTATACTCTTCTTTTTTCTCGGTAGTACTCTGAGCATTTTCCGCAAACCATTTTGTATTCCTGAGCTATTTTGAGCAATACCACAACGTGGTTAAGATTTTCCATATTCACTTGTGCTAAGGTTCGTTGAGTAGATAGGTTAGGTACTTCATGTCGCATGATGGTACCGGCATCCGGAGGGGCTCCAATGGTAAAGGTATCCTGTCTATCAGCCCAGGATTTTTGTCCCTCTGGCTCTATCTGCTGAAACTCTGGTTCAACTTCTGTACTACAAACTACACAGTACCCAAGTTGACGATGACTATCCTTTCTCAGATCAACCAGACCGTTGACCACTTCCATTACCCTCTGATATCTTTGCTGAAACTTACAAAAGGCCTCCATATTCTTGCAAGACTCAAGACCTTTTGTAAGTTGCAGTTCCTCGATATCTACGTAGCATTGGCTGCAAATCTGACACCCTGTAGATAGCCGGTCAAGTTTTTTCATAGCAGAAAGGTGACCACTTTTGACTCCTGCCACCAAAGTGTTACACCGTGTGTCCTTCTTGCAGGCTTTGGTCCACCTTCTTTTAACCCCAAGACAGGTTGACAAGATGGTTTTGCCAGGACACACCCGAGCATTATTGGGCGAACTCACTAGCTCCTTTAGCTCATGCACACGATTTTCTAGGACCTCCAGAGAATACATGCCATATCCAAGATAGGATAGGTCGTATCTCATACCTCTAAAATAATCGTGGCAATTTTTGCAAACTTTTTTGTCGCTAATGATTTTGGCAGCTAGGTCTATTATAGCTGCTGCTGCCCTCTCCTTCCGATTTTTGGCAGAAGGTTGCTCCTTAAAACCTGCTCCACCTCGCAATACTGAGCCTTTGCTTGATCTGGACCTTGTGATGGGCCCTTTCTGTTCTGGTAGTTCTTTCTCGCCCGGAGTCGCCGTTTCAATGCTAGGATACAGCGGCGCCCCAGGCTTTGTCAGGTCCACCACCGGAAGTTCCTCCTCTCCCGGAGTCGCCGTTTCAATGCTAGGATACAGCGGCGCCCCAGGCTTTGTCAGGTCCACCACCGGAAGTTCCTCCTCTCCCGGAGTCGCCGTTTCAATGCTAGGATACAGCGGCGCCCCAGGCTTTGTCAGGTCCACCACCGGAAGTTCCTCCTCTCCCGGAGTCGCCGTTTCAATACTAGGATACAGTGGCGCCCCAGTCTCTGTCAGGTCCACCACCGGAAGTTCTTCCTCGCCCGGAGTCGCCGTTTCAATACTAGGATACAGTGGCGCCCCAGGCTTTGTCAGGTCCGCCACCGGAAGTTCTTCCTCGCCCGGAGTCGCCGTTTCAATACTAGGATACAGTGGCGCCCCAGGCTTTGTCAGGTCCACCACCGGAAGTTCTTCCTCGCCCGGAGTCGCCGTTTCAATGCTAGGATACAGTCGCGCCCCAGGCTTTGTCAGGTCCACCACCGGAAGTTCTACCACATCCGTTGACTCGACAGAGGGGTACAAACCCTTGATGGTCAAGTCTACAACCGGGAGTACTAAAGTTTGGCTTTTAGTTGGGTCTATAGTACCTAACTGAACCTCCTCATCAGATGAAGTGAATTCTATAGTCGTAGCCAGACTATATCCATCGCTGTCAGACTCAGTATCCAATCGTTGTCCTATTTTCCCTCTCGGTGTTAAACCCAAGTCAGAACAGTCAGAACAGTCTGAGGCTGAAGAAGTAGCAAGAATATCGAGCACGTTTTCCATTGGAGGAGCAGTTGGCTTCTTTCCGCTTACCTGAACATCACCGTCATCCGCAAATGACAGTAACTTTCCAGCTGACTCAGGCAATTCAATGGTAGTGTATTCAGGGTGATTTGCTTTGAGCCACCTCAGCACTGTGAATACCCTTTCTACATTCACTGCCTTGTGCCAGAAGGATTTGCTGTGCTTGGATAACCCCACAAGTTTAATGAAGTTGTCCACAGCCAAAAGCTTCTTCTTGGTGTTTTCCTTTAGCTGGGAGATCGTGTCTTCTATAGGCAGAGGCATGTGCACAGCATTTCCTTTCATTTGGTACATTCGCTCACTCATCTTCGGGTTTCCCGATACGGTACCAATTCTTACCCATGTCTGGAACATACTCATCTGCCGAATGAACATATACTCGATGCTGTTCATTTCTTCCAGACTTGCTGGCCTTTTACCTGCATCAAGACCGTTTACGAGACTGTTGCTTGGTGTCTCGTTTTTGTTCAGTTTTGTTCGGCATGGGACACAAATGAACTTCCCTAAAAGAGACGGTGTTGGTGTCTCTCTATGCCCGAGCCGTTTTCTTTCTTCACTGTTGTAGTAATCCAGTAACCGTTGGTATGCTACGTTTCCAATGTGTTTCCACCTCTTGCTGATTTTGCATATCTTGTTATCCCTAACAAGCATATTACAAGAGAAACAAACATTAGTCGGTAAATCAGATATTTCCTTGAAATATTGTTTGGTAGCTACTGGAAACATTTTTAGCACCGTTACCATGTTTACTGGGTCCTCATTCCGTTCTATGCTAAAAGTTTTAGGTGCAGTTGGAGGCATGTAGCTGAGCAACATCATCAGGTAGTTAACATCGCCAACTGACACAGCTGTATGGATGTCACTCAAGAAGTTTTCAGCATGCTTCATCCTTGAAATGATGGTGGCAAACCTTCTAGCAGTCCTGTAGTGGACTGCGAGGTCTTGCAAAACCACATACGAGCTGCCACACTCCACTTTGTCCTCGTGGCAGTCCTCGGGGTGGTTACGTTTGCTAACTGACAGCATGTAGACGTCTTCATCCGGTGTTTTGACAAAAGTATCACAAACGTACGACCTTTGTATGAAATTTCTAGCATCTCTTACCTCTAAATTAGAGGCCTTGTCCAAGAATTCTTTAAACACCCGCAAGTCTCGATCTGTAGCCTTGATGCAGTTGCTGGTACAAGCGTGTATCCGATCTTGAGTTTTCTTAAAAGAATAACGCTTTCCGTCATGATAGGAACACGAAGGAAAGATGGGTTCGGTAGATTTTGTGTGGCACTTCAATCCTAAAATGACTTCCTCTCCTTTAGATGCCTTTTTCTTCATAACCGCAATATGTGCTTCTGCTTCCTCACTAAGTCTGCGGGCACTGTGGTAAATATTCTTCACCCACTGGTCGTGCCGGCTGATTACTAGACTCACTATGTGTGTTGTTAGCAGCCAAACCATTGTCCTCCTGTCTTTTTTTATCTCATTTTTGAAGAGTTTACAGTAAAGACCTGATACTGTATCCTCTGACCAATGATTCATTGTCTTTTTCAAAGAGCTCATGGCATTAATCTTGAACTCCATAATAGCGGATGTTCTACCACGCCCAGAACGACCCTTACCTGGTAGTTTCGGTAGAAAAACACGTTGACGCTGCCGTACGATTACTTTCTTGTGCTTCTGGAACTTATTCATAACCCACCGAGCTGGAGGGTCTGCTTGTTCTCTAATGATCTTCAGGGCCTCTTTACGGGATGCATCGATTTCCACGGCCTCCCAGTCTATTGTACCATACGACGCTTTCTCAACTTTTGCTCTAAGCCTCTGCATCCTCACCTTTAGACTTTTTCTCCCGGGAGTTCCTGCAGCCCACTTAGCACTACGTGCTTTCTGGCTACGTCTCGCAGGAGATCCTTGTAGCCACTTAGCTGTCCGAGATTTCTGGCTACGTCTCGCAGGAGATCCTTGTAGCCACTTAGCTGTCCGAGATTTCTGATTTCGCTTCGCAGGAGATCCTTGTAGCCACTTAGCTGTCCGAGATTTCTGGCTACGTCTCGCAGGAGATCCTTGTAGCCACTTAGCTGTCCGAGATTTCTGGCTACGTCTCGCTGGAGATCCTTGTAGCCACTTAGCTGTCCGAGATTTCTGACTTTCCTTAGCATTTACTTTATTCAAATATTTCCTCGTTCGTAGTAATCCCAACTTTGATTTATTGTAAGCATCATACTTCGAATGTTTCTCCGATTTCAATTCCGCAGTTTTCTTCGCTTTAGATTTGTAGATTCGACCGATGAGTTTTCTTCTGGGTTTTTTTTGCGATGAAGACATATTCGGTGCCAGCACTGTGACCGTGAATTGTTTGATGAAACGATCAAAGTATAAAGGAGAAAGAAAGGTGTACAGAAAGAAAGTTGTACAGAACTACTACTGAATTGTGAGGCCAAGCATCACAAGCATAGGATGTCCACGTCACCTTGCAGCACTTTACAATATAAGCCTATCTGTTGATATTGTAGCAAGTGAGAGCCATAACAACAAATTGAGCCTACACTTGCAGTACTTGGCACCTCCATTTCTGGAATAAACTGCTTGAGAAGTTGGCAAGTGCTATTTTATTGGTTTTTATAATAGTTAAATGCTATAGTTAAATCTACTCACCGATTATATGCTTATAACTTGGTATATCAGTAGATCGAGGTGAATGTTGAAAGTCTTAAAGGGTATGACTCCTACCGTATGAGATACGACGTTTTGTCTGGGCAATTACCCCCATAAATCTACTTTTCTTGACGGAATATGTCCATGAAAACTTTCTAGGACCAGCTGAAGTGGAAATATTCAGAATATGTATAAAATTATGAATAGGTACATATTGACTATTCTGCATCGAAATATGTCTATGTAAACGTTATAGGACCAACCAAAGTGGAAAAATTCAGAATATGCATTAAATCATGAATCGGCGCATAAATATGCAAATAACGGCTTAACAATGCGAGATACGACTTTTTGTCCGGGGGACGACCCCCCATAAATCGACTATTCTGCGTCGAAATATGTCCATGAAATTGTTCTAGGACCAGCTGAAGTGGAAATATTCAGAATATGCATTAAATCGTAAATCGGTGCATAAATATGCAAATAACGGCGAAACGGTACGAGATACGACTTTTTGTCCGGGGGACAACCCCCCATAAATCGACTATTCTGCGTCGAAATATGTCCATGAAATTGTTCTAGGACCAGCTGAAGTGGAAATATTCAGAATATGCATTAAATCGTAAATCGGTGCATAAATATGCAAATAACGGCGAAACGGTACGAGATACGACTTTTTGTCCGGGGGACAACCCCCCATAAATCGACTATTCTGCGTCGAAATATGTCCATGAAAACATTCTAGGACCAGCTGAAGTGGAAATATTCAGAATATGCATTAAATCGTAAATCGGTGCATAAATATGCAAATAACGGCGAAACGGTACGAGATACGACTTTTTGTCCGGGGGACAACCCCCCATAAATCGACTATTCTGCTGAAATTTTTTCCATGAAAACACCCAGGACCACTGAATGGAAATATTCAAAATATGCTTAAAATGTAAATCGGTGCATAAATTGCAAAAACGGCAAAAGGGTGCAAGATCCTTTTTTTGCCCGGGGGGGAACCCCCCTTAAAAAAATCGACTATTCTCGTCAAAATGTCCTTTAAAATTCCTTAAAAACCCCAAATCCGAGATAATCAAAAAATTATACAAAAATTATGCAAAAATTATGTTTCATTGCCAAAAAAAAATTTTATATAGCCTACGACATGAAAAGTCGATTTATGGGGGGTCTTTCCCCCGGGGAAAAAAAAGCTCTAAACCCAGCCTTTTTTGCTCTTTTTGGTTTGTAAAAGGGGGTGCGTATATGTATTATTATTATGTTAAAACAAGCTTTTGGGCCCCCCCCCGTACTTTTAAAGGGAACCTCGATCCCTAAAATTTTAAAACACCAAATAATATCATTGAGGTGCTTTACAAAAAAAATTTCAGCTTTTCGTAGTTTGTCGGGAACTGGTTAAACCCCTTTTGAAAGGGCAAAAGTCGCATCCTAGGTATCTGCCTGCCCCCAAATCGGCAAAATTAAAAATTTTCTGCGCCTGAGTTTACCTTTCAGATTTGTCTTATAAGTTCTAGGATGACCTTTAAAAAGGGGAGGATGGTTTTTTTTCAATGCGGGGGCTGTGCCCCAACCCCCCCCCAGGGGGCCACGGGCCTTCCTGCATGATCATAAATCCCACTTTTTTCTTGGTTCTACCCAAATTCTCATGCCCCCGGGCGAAACGCTCGACTACACTTTTTACTACTTTATAAATCTTAAATTTAAAAAAAACTGAGCTGGGGCCATTTAAATATTAATCTGAGTCATTCATTTTTTCTTTCTGAGAGTTTTCTTCCTCTCTACCGTCTGAAAATCCCCGCTCTCGACAAACTTCTTTCTTTTTTTTTTTCTGCCCCCCGCAAGTTCCCCTCTCCCCGCACAATTGAATTTTGCGCTCCTCTACGCTTGTGTTACCGTTAAAATTAAAAATGACTGACAACAAGAGAAGGGGGAAACGTGTACATGTTCCTCCCGGGGTTTTTATTGGATTTTTTTTGCGAGTGGCTGTATAAAAACTGTTTGACAAATTTCCCCCCCGTCCCCCTTTTCCCCCTCACTCTCTTTCTCTCTTTTTTCCCCTTCTCTCTGTCTCTTCCTCTCCTCTTCCCTTTCCCCTCCCTCCCCCTCTCTCTCTCTTCTCTCTCTCTTCCTCTTTTCCTCTTCTCTCTCCTCCCCCTCCCTTTTTCCTCGTTTTGCTCTTCATTTGAACTTTATTTTTCCTTTTAGGGTTTTTTCCCCCACCCCTGCCCTTTTTCTACA
>WFME01000029.1:0-13729 GCA_020137815.1 Hormiphora californensis
CCCTTTAATGTATTAATAAATCATCATGTTATTGAAACGGAGCTATTGAAAAGTGTTATAAAAAAACTATTTACAACTATGTAAACTGTGCTTTAATGGCGAACCTTCCACGAAGTCCAACAACTGGAGCACTCATAACCTGATACTAAAAGCGTCAAATTTAAATCACAGTACCATGGAAATGCAAAACTATTTTAATTAGTTTAGTGGCAGACGTTAGATTTTTGAAATGTTCCACTGTTTCGCGACAATGTCGAGCCTATGTCAGTCATACAAGTCTTAAGTCATACATTTTGCCACTTGTGCACCCTCTCTACACACGGCACAATAAAGAACCAATTTAGTGTTTGGCTAGTGGAACACACTATACAGTGATGATCGGGGTCCTAAATCAGTACCAAGCTATTGGTTTCACAATTCGCGGTCCTAGAAGGGTTACACACAAGGAACTAACTTGGATCTTCCCTAACGGCTACCGACGACCAAACTAAATCAGAAATGGTTGCCGCTGCAATTTGGGTGAATGATAGCATGGCTCCAGTTTTCGTGTTGCCCTATTTTACATACTACAGTCCCCTGGTCACTGGTGGCCCGTGACTATAAAGAAGACGTGTGCCACTGCCTTTGAAGGGCCGGGAACTGAAACACTTTCCAGGTAAATTTGAATTTTTGATGTTTGAACTTTTGAGCTAGAAAATAAAAAAGCCAGCAGCGCGAGCGCGCATTGTAAATTTATACGCTGCAAATAGTGCGCCGCGCAGTCATTTTGAAAAGTTGGGTCACTGGAACTGCAGTTTTTTTCATCAGTATTTTTTTTCGTCGGTATACTCCATTTTTTTTCAACTGTTCACCCCCCAAAGTCGTGCGCGGAATTGTTTTGCGCGTCTATCACATGTTAACGTGTAGCGCGCGCCACGAAAATTCTAAATTTCACTGAAATTTCAATTTTGGGTGAACAGTTGAAAAAAAATGGACTTTAATCTCGGATTTTTTGTTGGAATGCGCTGCAGCCCCCTCATGCGCGCACCCCCGCAACGAGGGGACTGGAGGGAATGCCGCGCGCGCGTTTGGCCTGAGCCCGGCTGGGTCGAAAATAACTTTGCGGTCGAAAAAACGGCGGTGCTTATAACTTTGGCCCCTGAAGTCCGTTTTGCTTGATTCTTTCACTAGCTGTTAGATCTGACAATTATCTACCTTGCTGTTTTTGAGAGAAGTTAATTGGACTTGAGGAGGCTAGAGTGTCGGATTTTGAAATAATCTTTCCACTTCCATCTTTACTAGACGTATTTTTTCACGCTGATTCCGAATCTGTCATTTATTTTGATCTACGACCACGTCAACCCCTGGAGAAGCCCTCCTGAATGAATTGCTTGTGCGTCGCGTTGCAGTGCTGTCACTATGCGCTCTCTCTCGCCAATTAGCTGCGCTCGCAAATTTACACACAGCTGTGTCACCTGAGATGGATCTCAACGGAGTTGCTGTCTTCTCAGTTCGGTAATTTCGAGAACTCTGGACAAACACTTGTAACTTGGTGGCATAAAATAAAGTAATATCTCAATCTCATCTCTCAAGCAAACTTCACAGAAGCTAAAAACTGTAATCTGTTAAATAAAACAGGTTGTAAATTATACATGTTACACATAAATATGTTAAAATTGTCTCTATGTTCTATAAAAGTCCCTCTGCCTGATCCATGCGACGTTGTAGTTTTCCTACACGAACCTTCCCTGGGTTCTCCTCTCGGTTCCGTTTTACTGCCAGGGCCATACCCACTTGCCTCATATGCCCGGTGATGCGGTCGACACACTTGGATGTGAGGGCCACGTTCCGTTCCACGTGTTGTGTGTGGCACGGAACAGTTGTGACCAGAGGAGTTGTAAGGTATTGTTGCAAATCCTCTCCCCGGACAATGGGGGGCTCACTCACCAAGCAGACCTTTCCAGTGTTTGATACAAAAGTCCACTGGCCAGAAAATTCATCGCGGTCCTGCAAAATGAAATGTGGTAAATGAAAGTAGTTTAATGTAAATATAATGATTCATAACAAAAAAGAGAGTATAAGTCAAGAATCAAAATATTATAATTGACAAACCTTTTTCAGCACTGTTAGCTCAAAAAGTGATGTAGCTTTGAAGTTCAACTTAGGTTTATTAAAACTTTTATCATGCACTGGAAGTAGTCGAACATCTTGGATGATTGAGATCGCCTGCCGCCTGATTGCAATGTCCTCGTCAGCTGTGGAAAATGCATGTTATTACAAGCTAATTTTTGGTTGAAAATGTTTTACATGATTAGAATTTGAGAAACATTAACACTTTAAGGAACGTCACGAAATATGAGACTTACCCAGCATTGCTAGAAGCACATTAGTGGGATGACCAAAGTACGGGTTGTTCTGTAAAGAGTTTTGTACCACCTTTCTCTGTGCTTCGTGCCTTAGCACCTCCCGGGACAGTTGAACAGCTCGCAAGATATGAGTTGCTCCTTCTTCTATTCTCCATTGGTACATCACACTGGAGAACATCTGAAGCAAGAAAGATTTTCAAGTTGAACTGGAAACTAGAAAATGAGCCTACTAGAATACTATTACATGCTATAGTTTTGCACGGATACTAACATTGTTTGTTTGTCCAATAAACTATTTCACTCACCTTGGCGTAATATCCGGTAATAAACGTCACCAAATATCGAACATTATCGTAGTCTGGATCAGACTTTGCCATGGTCACATACAGGCGGATGAGGCGGGTCCCTAAATTCATCCATCTTGCCGAGTGAACGTTTCCCAGGGTTTGTTTTTCAAGGATCTTGGGAAACTCTGTCGGCTCTGAAAATAGCTAAATTGATTGATAAAAATGCTATTCTAAAATTACCTTTCGTGACAAAAACAAAATTTCATCGGTTAATTTTTTAAAAACCTTGCATTATGGAATTAAGTCGTATACTTTTCAAGTAGCTTTGCGTCATCTTGGTTTAATTCTTTGGACCGATTAACTCCTGACATTATCTGTGGATATTTCAGGCACTCGGACATCGGGTCCAATATAATTTCTGCTCGATGGAAGACGGGACGATCATTGCCTATCGTTGGCAAAGATCTGTTAGAAGGCACGGAGAGCATCGAGAATGAAGCCCGTGATACAGAGTACTCGCCGATATATCTAGCAGCTCGAGACAAGGCCCTGAGACCAGTACAGATTCGAGACGAGAGAGGCGAAAGAGAGGAGAGCGAGCAGAGAGAGTGAGACGAGACCCGACGACGAGAGGAGACGAGAGCCGAGAGGAGACGACCGAAGAGCAGACGAGAGAGAGAGAGAAGAGGAGGACGAGACCAGTAGAGACGAGAAGAGGAGAGCGAGAGAGAGAGAGAGAGAGAGAGACGAGCGAGAGAGAGAGATGAGAGGAGAGAGAGGAGAGGAGAGAGAGAAGAGAGAGAGAGAGAGATGAGGAGAGAGAGAGAGAGAGAGAGAGAGAGAGAGTGTGTGTGTGTGTGTGTGTGTAAGAGAGAGAGAGAGAGAGAGAGAGAGAGAGAGAGAAAATGTACCTCAGGTTCAGCTCAAATTGGTGGAGTAGACACACAGACCATTGCAGCTGCTTCCTTAGTCCTGCCATGGTCTGGAGTTCTGTCATGAACCCCTTATGAATTCCTGGCATGAGGCGTATTGTTAAAATTTCTCGGATAATGTCCAAGCTAAGAGTCGAGATGAATTGAATGTGGAGGATTATTAACTAACCTGTGTTGGTGGAGGTTCCATCAGCACCGACCACTCGCACATCAGACAAATCCATACCCAGACTTGCTAGGTAGTTTACCAACTCTGCTGCTATTTTTCTTCCTGGATAAAACAATTTGAATTAATTCGGAGTATGTTTGTCATGTAATTAGCGGTGGAATGTAATTTCATTTGGAATTTGAAAATCTAGAAAGTGGACTGCATTCACTAAAGTAACTACACTAGTACCTACTACACTAACCGGTTATGGAGTCAGCTTGTTGCATTCTCTTCTCAGCTTTGGTCGGTTTCTGCCCCTTCTTCTTCGTCTTTTTCTTCTTTAGTGGTGCTCGTTCCGCAGGCTTTGGAACTGCCCACCCACAATACACTCGCTTTACATCGTCCTTACTGTCTCCAACATACACAACTACAGTTACATGAGTCTCCGCTGTGTACTCTATCCGTCCTCTGTTGTCTTGTTTGTTCAGAACGGCTGTTTTCTTGTCCTCCTTACAGTCAGCATATATGGCTGGTGGAAGCAATATGTGATATTAAATTAAGGGGGTGGGGTAATTATACAAGGAGAGGCGTTTTCAATTATCATCAGAATGACAGAATCACTTACCATAGACTTTCTTTCCAGCTAGTTCCTTGACTGTTCCAGTGTTAACAAACTCCATTGCATGTCGAATCTTGTCAGCGGTCACAACTTCAAAGAACGGGCTTCCCATGGCTTGAGCGTCCGTCCTGCGGAGTTCTGTGCAGTATTGGGCGGCGTTTTCGGGGCTGTTGCCAAATCGCATGGCGATTTCAGCCACCCTAGCATAATACTTATAGTCATGTTTTATAGGCTTATGAACACGCGGTGGGGTCAGAAAATCATTATCACTATATTCACTATCACTATCACTATCACTACTATCCTGATCAGAAGGGTCGTAGACATAGTCTGGGTTGCGGGCAGGGCTGTGGTCAGAATCATCAACTTTATCTTCCACCTGAAGGAATGCAAAGAGAGAATTAGAGAGAGAGATTTAGAGAGAGATTTAGAGAGAGACAGAGTGAAATAGATAGATACATTTAGATAGATAGATCATAGATAGATAGAGAGATAGAGAGAGAGAGAGAGAGATATAGATATAGAGAGAGAGAGAGAGAGAGAGAGAGAGAGAGAGAGAGCGAGAGACTCCCAGTAACTTACATCTTTAACGTATGATCTAGCGGGCCGAAAGCGGATACTTTTAGGTGTTACTGGTGGACTCAGAGGTTCAGGTTGGGTTGGCGTCGATACTGGTGATGGTGGAGATGCCTGAAAATACAAGGTAACAATAATTAGTCTCGGAGCAGATGTACATTGTACAGGGTGTCCCACTATCTTTGCATGGCCTGCAATTTTGATTCATGGCTGGGCTCCATTAAATTAATCATATCTCATCGAAAAATAGGTCAAAATGTATAATCTAACAAAAACAGTGTTACATAGAGATTAGAGAATTGTCAGGAAAAATGTTTGCCTGACAATTATCTACAACACTGTTTTTGTTAGAACCATTTTGACCTATTTTTTGATGAAATATGATCAATTTAATGGAGCCCAGTCAAGACTCAAAATCGCAGGTCACGCAAGGACAGTAGAACACCCTGTACTACAATATGATGATAACATACTAAGCTAGACAGACAATTGTTCGGAATCAGCAATAAATCTACCTTTTGCTTGCCAAATAATGGGTGGGTAGACATGAATATGTTGCAGAGTAACTCAGATTCAAACTTGGCTTTTTGATTCGATGACCGTTTACTTGCTTTCTTGGTATTGTCAAACAGTTTCTTCAAAGCCCTGGGCAAAAACAAGGATAGAAATCATTTAATCTAAGAAATAGTAGAGAACTATTGCGAGTAGTAGAGAACATTTAATACTAGTACCAAAAACCAATCAAATTGGTTTGGATGACCCGGGGCCCAAAGGCGTCGAGATGCGACCTTCACCAGCTACAATAGTGTTTTTCTTGACGCATTTTTAGATTTTCCTACAAAAGTAATGTTTTATCCTACCAACATTTTGCATCCCGACGCCTTTGGGCCCCGGGTCATCCAAACCAATTTGATTGGTTTTTGGTACTAGTTTCTCTTCTTTTTGGTATGATGTTTCTCTTTTTTGGTAAATCTGCTGCATATACTTCGATCTTTTTACGTCAAACACCAATTCAAAGTTTCTAGTATCAGCCATTCAGCGAATGATTGTATTAAATCATAAATATGTGCATAACTTAAGAAGGGTGCGAGATACGGCTTTTTGTTCGGGGAACGACCCCCCATAAATCGACCATTCTACGTCGAATTAGACATGTTTCATGTCCCTAACATCAACCAGTTAAAAGATATTCAAGATATGCATAAAATCATAAATATGTGAATAAATCCAGAATGGTGCGAGATACGACTTTTTGTTCGGGGAACGACCCCCCATAAATCGACCATTCTACGTCGAATTAGACATGTTTCATGTCCCTAACATCAACCAGTTAAAAGATATTCAAGATATGCATAAAATCATAAATATGTGAATAAATCCAGAAGGGTGCGAGATACGACTTTTTGTTCGGGGAACGACCCCCCATAAATCGACCATTCTACGTCGAATTAGACATGTTTCATGTCCCTAACATCAACCAGTTAAAAGATATTCAAGATATGCATAAAATCATAAATATGTGAATAAATCCAGAAGGGTGCGAGATACGACTTTTTGTTCGGGGAACGACCCCCCATAAATCGACGTTTCCAGTTCGGATAAGCTATAAAAGAAGTCTCTCCGACCACCCAGTCCGGAGATAGGTGGAAAATGCATATTTAATTAGGGCATAATTAGGTCTTAATTAAGGTTTTATGACTCGAAAAATATCCTACTACACGCACCCTATCAAGAACTATGACTCCAGAAAATTTTAACTTCGAAGCTTTTACCGTTTTCAAGAGCTAAGCTCCCGGGATTTGGGTCGTGTATATATATATATATAGACGACACTTTTATACCCGGATTTGACACCCCTACCGTTTCGGCATCTTAGCTCCTATCAGTCTGTAACTTTGGATGCCAGAAGTGATAGTAAAAGGAAAGCTGGATACCAAGTTTCAAAACTCTAGCTCAACTGCATGCTTGTGTAATTTGATCCCGAAATCCGGTCTCATCGCGTTCGTATGGTACTGCACTGGGGGAGTGAAGGGAGAGTGTGCACTTTAGAGGCTTCGCACCCCCTACTTCACACACATTCGTCATTCTTTCTTTCTCTCTATTTCTTTCTCTCTCTCTCTCTAGCTTCGGGGCCGAACGGCCCCTCGCATCTTTCTTGCTTTCTTGGAAGGGGGGGGGGGTGGATGGGCCCCGGGGCACTTGCCAGTGCACTGGGGGAGTGAAGGGAGAGTGTGCACTTTAGAGGCTTCGCACCCCCTACTTCACACACATTCGTCATTCTTTCTTTCTCTCTATTTCTTTCTCTCTCTCTCTCTCTAGCTTCGGGGCCGAACGGCCCCTCGCATCTTTCTTGCTTTCTTGGAAGGGGGGGGGGGGTGGATGGGCCCCGGGGCACTTGCCAGTGCAGTGATACTTAAGAACAAGTATAATACTCAGGACCACTTACTTTTTAATATTAAATTCTAAAACTGTTGTAACGCCATTATTGACAAAAAGCTCCGAAATAGCTCCAGCAGTCAGAGTAAGAGCGTCGTCAACGGGAACTCGTCTGGGGGACCCGGAGGCAAGCTGATCCACGTGCGAAACGGCAAGAAAATGGGAGAGGACGTTTCGCTGAGTCAACACTATGTGGGGCTGGAGCGGATCGATCTTTTCAGAACCGATAAAATCGTTTAAAGTGCCAAACGTCATTGAGATTGTCAAACGGATAATAACTACCATTTTTACAATCGAAATATCGAATCTCTTTCTCGAAGCACGTGATTTGTCACGTGTTGAAGACATAACCCCGGCTAAAAGTGAATGAGATTGGGCACTTCCTACTCACCCTAATGATTTTATATTAGATGGCCTAACTGGGTATTTCTCCTTTTAGATCTTTTTTCCTGTTGTTTGGTTCGTGATTCCAGCCCAGGTTGAGTTTCAGGAAATATCGATATTTCCTGAAACTCAACCTGGAATTACGAACCAAGCAACAGGTCCAATTCATTAGCAAATGATCAATTGATGATGGATTGGATCTTAATTGTCTTGGCGTTTAAACTCAAAATTTCTGACCGCTGAGCAGCTTCGTTGAGATCCATCTCAGCTCAGGTGGCACAGTTGCGTGTAAATTTGCGAGCGCAGCTAATTGGCGAGAGAGAGCTCATAGTGACAGCACTGCAACGCGACGCACAAGCAATTCATTCAGGAGGGCTTCTCCAGGGGTTGACGTGGTCGTAGATCAAAATAAATGACAGATTCGGAATCAGCGTGAAAAAATACGTCTAGTAAAGATGGAAGTGGAAAGATTATTTCAAAATCCGACACTCTAGAGGAGGCTGAGCAATAGCCGTTCAAAGATTGGTTGTTTTCAAAAAGTGACGTCACAGGTCCCTGCAGGGACACTTTGTTTCAAATTTGAATTAAAATCTCGAAATTTTTTATTTTACCGCACTCGATTTTGCGGAGTTTGGTTCATATCTCCTGTTCCTGATAAGATAGAGACCAAACTTTTCAACACTACTTTAAACAAATTAATTTGAGTTTCAGCCAAATGTCTGCCTGACCATCCCGGAAGACGATGCCGGATATGTCAAACGAGATACTAGCGAAACAGAAAGCAGTGCTGTCGGAGCTATGTGATGACCCCGACTGTAGCTACAGCTAAAAGGTACCAGACCAATCTCAAGGCACTTGATCGTTTTACGGACATTGTTTTGGAGGAGGCTGCGCTTTTCTTTGGGGGGAAACCCCGTACTGATGACGGAAAGGAAAAACGGTACCGGGACAAAGCCAGTCTCATCGACTGGTTGATAATGGCTATTGAAAGTCTATTTCCGCAATTTTGTGAGGCATGCGAGAAAGACTATGTGATCAAAAGGTGTGAGAAATCCAGGTTCAATTGTGGAAGTTGTGGGGCAGGGAGCCATAATTGCACCCTAATCCAGGAGCAACCGCTGTGCTCTATTCCAGGTTTCAAGTGGATTTGTCACATGTGTTGCAAGAAACACACACTGGAAAAGTTTGTGGGTTCCAGTGGGGAGTTTGCAAGCCCTCCCAAGAGTGCAGCAAGTGAGGCTTCGGATGACGCCCTAAGGAGGAGGTTTAGCTTCATGTCAGAGGTAGGAGACACCAAACCAGAACACCAGCAGAAGCCACCCGGTCAGAAATTCAACAGTGTGGAGGAGGCTGACGAGGGCAAGAAGAAAGACGATGATAAGCCGATCCCGGTGTGCCAACACTACCTACAAAATCGGTGCAAGTACGGCCGCTACGGAACGAAGAAGATCGACGGAGTTTCATGCCAGAAGTCACATCCCCCAATGTGCCGGAGATACTGCGCCCATGGGTCCATGAAGAAATACGGCTGTCAGCTGGGGAAAGAGTGTCGATACTACCATCCACCTATCTGCCGCTCTTCCCAGTTCAGGCACGAATGCCTCAAGAAGGACTGTCGTTTTCAGCATCTCAAGAACACCCGACGAGTTGCAGTGGACGAGACTCTCAATCTCAATCGGAACGGAACCCTGTCTTTTGGTGTCGGAAGGGCTGAGACGAACTATGCTAGGGATACGGAGATACCACGATCCCAAAATCCGAGTGGTAGCTCCAATGACACCCGTGAACCACCCCGATTTGATGAGGATTCTTTTTTAGAGAGACTGTTCGGGAGAATGGAAGTGAGAATGAAACAGATGCTAGACAAGAGGTTCGAGAGTATAGAGACGATACGCCCGACTCTAAGTCAATGGAGAGATCGTTAGGGACTGTTTCTACTACGAGTAACATATTACTGCTTAATGCAAGGAGTCTAAGTCCGGCAGGTGATACGTGCTGGAAACTCGGTCTTATTAGAGATTATATAAGAAATGAGAAAACTCCTACAGTAGCCATTACAGTTACTGAAACCTGGTTTAAAGGGTATCACTCAGATGCCCAGGTTGAGATACCGGGATATAATGTTTTTAGGAGTGACAGAGTGAGTAGAGTCGGTGGAGGCTGTGCTCTGTATGTTCACTCGTCGCTGGCTGTTTCTGATAGTACATGTTTTGCTAGTGCGTTTAACAATATGAAAGCTGTCTATGTTGGCCAGATTAACACCATATTTGCTGCTGTTTATCGTTCAGAGTCGAGTGTTTTGGACTTTCAGAGACTAATGAACACCTTACAGACATTTATCGATAAGTACAGTGAGAGCGGGTTACCAGAAGTGGTATTATCGGGTGATTTTAATCTCCCACTCTTTAATTGGGTTGACGGGTCATCAGTCCCAGTTGATCAGCCTAACTACAATGTTGTATCGGACTTTATGGACACTAATTTTCTATCCCAGGTTGTAGAGGGCCCTACCAGGGGCAACAACTACGTTAGATCTCGTGTTCACCAACAGACCGGACTACTTCAGCGATATTTCCATTACAGATGAGGGTGTATCAGATCATCTGTGGGTATCATGTCACCTCACCTTCAACCCTCTCGGTCCAGTAAGTCTATTTCTGCCTGGCAAACTGGAAGGTTATCGGCAACTGGATCTCCATTCAGCGGACTTCGTGAGTATTGATGCTGACCTTGCAGCTACTGATTGGGACAAACTGCTTGTTGAGTGTGAGGATCTGGGTGATGAGGATGGCTCATTGTTTGTGGAAGCTGTTCGAGATAGAGTGTTCAAGGTGGTTAAGTCACATTGCCGAGTGAAGAAAATGCGAAAGGACTTTGTAGACAAGGAGCTCAGGCATTTGACTAGCAGGAGGCGTAAACTTGATAAACGTAAGAACGATTCAGTAAAGTGGAAATCGGTGATGGATTGTTTAATTGGGAAAATCAAATCCCATCTGATATCAAGGGACAAGAAAGTGGAGAGGAAGGCTGTGGGTGCTATCAAGGTAAACCCCAAGTACTTTTATAATCACGTTAAAAAGAACTCCAAGGTTAAATCATCAGTTGCCCCCCTTGAGCGTGCGGATGGTTCCTTAACTGTGGACCCCCTGGAGAAGGCCCTCTCCTCTTCCTTATTTATATACTGGACCTGGAATCTGTACTGGATGGTAGTATGTGTCTCACCTTTGCGGATGATACCAAGTTAATGAAAGCCATAACAGATATTGTTGATCAGGAGGGTTTACAATCTGATCTTTTGAAGGTTACAGAATGGGCCAAGATAAACAATATGGTGCTACATGATCAGAAATTTCAACTCCTGAGTTACAGACTGAACAAGTCGGCAATCTACAAGGAATTCCCTTTTTCAGTTGACATATGTTCGTATACCACAAAATCTGGAGTACAACTGTTTCCTGAAGCTGATGTCCGTGACTTGGGTGTCCAGATGTCCTCGGATGGTTCTTGGTCTAAGCACATTGCCACCATTGTGAGGAGAGCCTCTCTCCTATCTGGGTGGATTTTCAGTGTTTTTCGAGATCGTTCACCAGAGGTAATGTTGCAACTCTTCAAATCACTGGTCAGACCAATTTTGGAGTATTGTTGTCTGGTCTGGGATCCGTCAAAGTCTGGGGACATCAAGTCAATTGAGAACGTCCAACGGTGTTTTACTAGAAGACTTGATGGAATGCAGAATCTCGACTATTGGGAGAGATTAAAAGTTCTCAACCTGATGTCTCTTCAACGTAGGAGACAACGTTACATGTTGATACATGTGTGGAAGACGATCCATGGGTTTGTTCCGAATTCTGCAAATCTTGTGTTCCAACACAGTGCAAGGCTGGGTATGAGGTTAGTCCCACCAGTGTTTCCTTATCGGGCTGAGACCTGGAGAGCGAATCAGTACCATTCTTCCTTCGGACCGAGAGCTGCTCACCTGTGGAACAGGTTGCCAGCGGCCGTTAACTCTTGCGGAAGCTTAGGTCAATTCAAATCATCCCTGGGCAATTACTTGACAGGCTTTTATGACCGTCCCCCTGTCAGAGGCTATCCATCACTTCCCAATGATATTTCCCCTCAATGTGCTGTAAATGTCTGAGAGTGGCTGAGAGGTGATACGTGTTTAATTTATTTAGGTGGACCCACTAAGGGAAGGCCTGTTGTGTACACTAAAACTTTTATTGTAAACTTGTAAACTTGTAAACTTGAAACCGGTTGCATTTAAAAGCTGTTATCTTCCTCTTTCCAACGCTACCAAAACCATTTCTGTACCTTATCTGGAACCGGAGATATGATTGATTATGTATTCCCCCCCAGCGCGGTATTCCCTCCAGGCCCCTTATATTATATTATAAGGGGCCTGCAACGTATGCCAAGATTTTTTGAAACTGTCACCCCCCCTGAGTTTTCAAATTTCTTTAAATGACCATAAGTCCGGTTCCTGATGAGATAGAGACTTGAAATTTGGAGGTTATAAAGATCTTGCTAAGTTCTTCCGAACCTCCAAATTTCAAGTCTCTATCTTATCAGGAACCGGAGATATGTTAATTTTGTTATTTCAGGGGGGTGACAGTTTCAAAAAATCCGACTTTAAAGTCCAATTTTTTATTGAAGCGACAGGCCGCCGCGCATCAAAATGCAGCGCTTGAAATCGATTTCCGGTTCCTGATAAGCTAGCAACTTTTTCTTGGTGCCATTGGAAAGATAAAAATTTTATCTTTCCAACGCAACCAGGATCAAGTCTCTATCTCATCAGGAACCGGAGATATGACCAATTAACCAATTGTGTGCGCGGCGGCCTGTCGCTTAAATAAAAAATTCGACTAAAGTCGGATTTTTTGAAACTGTCACCCCCCTGGGTGACGCGCGATGTTTTATTTGCGCGTAGGAAACTTGTTTTGGCGGTTTTTTGGCTCTCACGCCTTTGTTTCTTGACCAATTTCGTCAAATCAAAGTTTTACGGACTCACAAAAATATGCTCTTTCCGGTGATATGCGGTTTTTTGCCGAAAAGTGAGAGGAAGTGGGGGCTGTCACGCGCAAATACGACGCCGCGCACGAAAAGGGGGGTGACAGTTTCAAAAAATCCGACTTTATACTCGGTGGTCTTTTAGTTTTCATTTCCTTTCTTTTATGGTTTAGTGGTCACTATTCTCCAACCAGAAGACGGTTAAACCCCCACCGGGACTACGTCCCTGTACCCTGCCTGTGGGGTGTTTCAACCTCTGACCGGGACGATCGCCCTGGACGCACAACTCACAAGGAACCACTGGGTCGGAGTTCTGTCCCTGGGACCTGGGTCGGTATGTGCTGCACACAATGTCGGCTATTAAATTGAATTGAATTGAAAGCAATGGTTTTTGGTCTAAACTCCGATCCTAGTTCCTACACATATCGCTGCCTCAGTAGAAATCTGAATAATGAGTTCAGAGCAAGAGGTCCCTGGTTCAATTCCCGGTCAAACCCAGTATTTTTCGATTTTCTTCCCTATTTAATTCTTGCTCTGAACTCATTATTCAGAATACTAATTAATCTCTCCTTAAGCGAGTTCTGCCCGTGTATGTGTGAGATTCCTCATTAAACTGTTGTACAGAGGGCGTGTGTGTGTTGATCACCAGAAGGAGATATCAAAATTACTTCCCTCAGTAGAAATCTATTACTTACTTAGAACTTGCTGTTTTCCAGCCAAAACTAGTCCAGTATGCTCATATGTAAATGGTATGGCTCCGATGATTCATCGGTGATAAATAAGGATCTAAAGTCCTTTTTTTTCAACTGTCCACCCAAAAACTGAAATTTGATAAAAATTAGAATTTGGGTGGCGCACGCTACACCTTAACATGTGATAAACGCGCAAAACAATTCCGTGCACGACTTTGGGGGGTGAACAGTTGAAAAAAAGGAGTATGAAAGAGGGTAAAGTTTACGAATCCACCATTAACAAGGACGTTCAACCGAGAAAGT
>WFME01000030.1:0-13520 GCA_020137815.1 Hormiphora californensis
CTTCCCCCTTAAACCCAGCGGGGGAATGAAAAGGGAATTACAACAAAAAAAGTTAAAAAAAATGCTAACACTTACTACAAGGTTGCCTAGCTAGACTGTGTTTTGCGTGCCCGGAGGGGGGTTAAACAAACAACTACCAAGGCCAAAAATCCAAGTTAAAAACTTTGACCCCATTGGGTCAGGGCGGACAAAGCTAGGTCATTTTCAAAAACCCAAAACAAGTCACAACTTTGACAGAACACTAAAACAAGTCACAATTTCTTCAGTGGGACACTGGGGAGTAAAAAAAAGTAAGATAAAATGTGTGCCACCACAACATTCAAGCTCCCTTTGCAAAGAGTCCCGTTGTGCTTCCCTCTCTCTCCTTTAAAAACCGCTGGTCCACTGGACATACAGGGGTCACGTGGGGGCAAGACAGATGATTTGGGAGAAGAAAAAAGAAAGAAGGGGAGAGAGGGGGAGGGAGGGGAGAGAGAGGGGAAAGGGGGGGGGGGAAAGGGGGAGGAGAGAGGGGGGGGAGGGGGAGGGAGGGGAAAGGGGGAGAGGGAGAAGAGGGGAAGGGAAAAAAGAGAGGAAAAAGAGGAAAGGGGGGGGGGGGAAAGGAAAGAGGAGCACAAAATGATAAAAAAGAAAAAGGGAAAAAAGAAGAAAATTGATGAAAAAGAAAAGGTTTTAGATTTGGGGAAAGATGCGGGCTTTTTTCTTCCCCCTCTTCTCCCCCGGTTTTTCCCCAAAAAGGGGGTGGGGTTTTAAAAACCGAGAAGGAAGGGATAGATTCTCTCTTCTCTCTCTCTCTCTCTCCTTCTATCCCCTTAAAACTCCTTTCTCCTTCCCCCTTTTATCAGGTTTTCGCACACGTGACAAACCCCTCCCCTTTCACACAAGTAACAAAATCCCCGAAACCCCTTACTATCACCGCCCAAATTTATGCAAGGGGTAAGGGGGCCACGTGGGCCATTTTCAGTGCCCCCCACCAGTAAATGTTTTCCACACTATTACTGAGAGCTGCTGCAGTGCAGATATTAATACTGATAAAAAAAGCTCAATCATGGAGGAGGGGCCCCAAAAATTACAATCATGCACCGGAAGGGGGATGGAGCGAAAAGAGAAAGGGCCGGGATTTCGTATTTTATGCAGCATCAAGGGTGAATGTAAAGGGTGATTAGTAAGGGGAATTACTATAAATTTTTTCCCCGATCCAGATTGGGAAAAATTTTATCGGATTTGATCTGGGCCCAAAACCCCAATAGAGTAGCCCAAACTGTGATTTTATGAAATGAACCACACAAATCAGAATATGCCATTTCAAGAACACCATCAAATACCAGTTGGATCCTGGCCGTGGGGGACGGTATCAGGTATTCAGTTATTATCCCTCTTTCTCTCAGGATAATATATTGGTCTTAAAACCGGTTGAACGGTGGTTGATGTGCTGTTGTCTCGCGGTTCCAGTCTGGCAGAACCCGTTTTCATTATCAAAATCTGAGCACGCAACAGTTTGCTCAGATCGAGTTGGCGGCCTACCATATAGGTTTCCTGGACACTTTGTCCTATGCTAAGGTACAATGACAATGGACTGTTTTAAACTTCAGCCAGCTAAACAGAGTGACAACAATTTTCCGTGACGGAAATGTACCGGTGTTAGTTCCTCACAGAGCCTCCCCCTCCCTGGATACAAGGAGTATCCAGTCCAGAATTGAGTTGTTATTTTGTCTGGTATATACAGGTACTGGGGGTCTCTCCGGCATCCCTTTTAACCATTCCCCAAGAAGTAATTTGAACGCAGTGAGGTTTTTGGCTGAGTTCAAATCACTTGGGAGAGTGTTCCATAGTCGGGTCGCTCCCTCATGGGCGCCGCTACGATCTGGGTGTTTGGTGGCCTGTTTACAAATGCACGCTTCCAAAAAAGTTGATTCACTAAAATGGCTTTACGCTCCAGTTGCAAAATTGAAACTGACATCAGGTTTTTGAAGCTGGTGTCAGTTTCCAGCTGGTGAACCATGCTGTGCGTGATCTTCGATCACTAGCCCGATTTTCGGTGTGATTTGCATTGAAAGTAGCGCTGCGCACAGTGTCAGCACGACGATTGTCATTTTGCACCAAGAAACTGACGTCAGTTTCAAATTTGTAACTGGTCCCTTAACCGCCAAACCACTCAACCGTTTTGACTAATTCAAAGTTTATCTCGTAGAAAATATCAAGGCCAAACCCCAAAACCAAACCCTAACCCTACATTAGCCCTAACCCTAAAAAACCGATTGTTTTTATTTGCGCCTCGGAAACTTGTTTTGGCTCTCAGTTCTCACGCCTTTCACGGTCGCTTGTAGTGGGAAAACGGTAATGGACAACGGAGATACAGTAAGACGACGTGCAACTGTAGCCAATCAGGGTGCTAATACATGCTAAACAAATGCACTTTTTGCCGCACGTTATGCAAAGTGTGCGTCTCATTACTGTATTTCCATTACAGTAATACGACTACAAGCAGCACTGTTTGTTTCTTGACCAGTTTCATCAAACAAAAACTTTACGGGCTCACAATTCACAAAATTGTGCTCTTTCCGATGATATGCGGCTTTTTGCCGAAAATTTAGAGCAAGTGGGGGCTGTCACACGCAAATACGACGCCGGGCGTGAAAAGGGGGTGACAACTTTAAAAAATCCGACTTTATAGCGCTTTTCAAAAGAAAAAAAAACGAGTTGAAATTCTTGAAGTTCCAACTTTTCAAGCATTTTTCAATACAACTCGGTTTTTCTCAAATTTTGTGCGCGGCGCGACATTTTGCAAGAAATAAATTCGCGGCTTTTGATTTGCGCGCGCCAAAGAAGCTCTGGCAAGGACCGCCGAATTCGTTTGTCCTGTTTGCAGATTGATAACTTTAACTTGTCCATAACTTGCAAGCATTTTGCTTGAAGCTGAAGCACCCGTCGCGTAAAACAGTGATAATATAATCATTCATCACGATCTAATACCGTCATATTGATTGATGTTGACTGTTGAAATTGAAAAAATGTTCTTTGGGTTGAGAAAATGAATTTGGGAATACATTTAACACATGGATCAGAAACTAACACAAATGATCTCTAGATAACTTGTCAACAAACATTTTCAAATGACAAATCCAGGAAGATAACATTAACATATATGAAGTCAACTATTCATATATTCCAGGTCGCATATTTAATCATATTTGAAAAAAAGGATACATTACTTATATACTTTTCACACGTATGGTATATTATATTGATCTAAACTCCCAATAATTAAATTATCCGATGGTAAAATTTGCCGAAATCTCTCTATCTGAACTGTCCTGGGAAGATCCGTAGTCCGATGGTTTCTTTTCCAACTTCAGAAACCTAAAAAAGGGCAGAAGATGTTAGAGAAATGGACTATTCTGTGTATGACATTTTGATTTGATTTGTGTATGACAAACTAATGATCAGTAATAAGAAGAGTGATACCGGCGGCCTCTTACAGTGGTCCTCCGACATATTCCGACGTGAAATTCGACCTAGATCTCGACCTGGAATGAGCCGCGCATCAGAGAGATGTGCCGGGGGGGTACCAACCTATTTTTTTGTATTTTTTTGTATTTTTTTGTACGGTCCGTACAAAAAAATAACCAAAATTCCCTGCTTTTTCCGTACAAAAAATACAAAAAAATACAAAAAAATATACTGCTGAAGGGAACTTCTTTAGGGCCCCCTATAAGTCTCTAGAGGTTTGCGGGGTCCTTATACTGGCCTGTATAGCCCTCTAGTTTCGTAGTACTCATAATCCCGGTGTCCCAGCATATTTTTTGGCCGAGAATGGCCAAAATTTATCCCCATTTTGGCGATTTTTTCCCGTGGTCTAAGTTAGTTTGATAATAGTTCAAGATAGTGGAACTTTAATTAAATAGTCTAAAAACGGTTGAGGTTTTGAATCTAATTTTTTTTAAAGTTTTGAAAAAAATGGTCCGGGCGAGTTTCGAACCCGGGACCTTCCGCGTGTCAAGCAGATGTAATAACCACTACACCATGGAGGAGCTGACATGACCGCGATTTGAGAGTATACCTTACTCTCCAAAATTAAGAACAAGCTTTTAAGCAACCCAAAATTAAAATATAGGAAAATTAAGGGTCCTCTTATTACTAACTCTAAAATTAAGCAAAATTAAGCAACCCTGGAGGGTGCAGATCACGAATTAAGAAACCTGTTATTAAGCAAACTTTTATTAGGGAAATCCTACAGAGAGAGTGTTTGGGAAGAGTCACGTGATGTACATCACGTGACTCTTTCCAGCCAATAGCGCGCGAGTGTAAGATGTAGAAGGGGGAGTCATGGTTGTGTTGCAAAGCATCGAGATAAAAAGCAATCTCGGGCATGACTAAAATTTGAGAATTGAGAATTGAGAAAAATTAAAATGCATGAAACTCCATTTTCTGACTACAGTATGTCTGTCTATCTGTCAGTCTATCGGTCTATCTGTCTTGCTCAGAGTCTTCTTTGTGTTGAAAGACAGAGGTAAATCTTAGAAAGAAAGAGAGAGGGAGAGAACGGGAGAGAGAGAGAGGAGAGAGAGAGATGAGGATCGAGAGAGAGAGAGAGAGCAGGGCAGAGAAGAGAGAGCCCGAGAGGAGGAGAGATCGATGAGAGATCGAGAGAGGAGATAGAGTAGAGGAGAGGAGTGAGAGAGACTGAGGAGAGAAGAGAGAGAGAGAGAGAGAGGAGGGAGAGAGAGAGAGAGAGAGAGAGGAGAGAGAGAGGGAGAGGAGAGAGAGAGGAGAGAGAGAGAGAGTGTGTGTGAGAGATGAGAACGCTTGTAGACATTGTGATCATGTCGAGATCCCAATTCCAGTCACGTGATATAACGAGAAAGGGAGAGAGTGATACGTTGAAGTAGAGAGCATCTAGTCTGTCTGGTTTTCTACAGCTTGTTACCACTTCCAGACACCATGATCATGTCTGCTGGTTTCAAGATGGAAAAGGAGAGCTGTAGCCCTACAGTAACACGTGACGTATGCGTGTTCAAGGCCTCATTAGCCCACTAGATGCAGCTGGACATGTGATCTTTGAGGGGTAAAATGACCTAAATTTGGCCTAATTAGAGCGTGTTACATCACTTTAAACAGTTCCTGTGAACAAATGGTAAAATGTAGCAACTCGTAAAGCAGACAAAACATTCGAAATCGTCTTATCTGTCTCTCCTAAAAATTTGAACTCTCTATCTCATTAGACTCCAGAGATATGACTGTGTAAAGTTGGAGGAGGTTTTTGGACAATAGATTCAATCAGGAACATTGAAATTTGCTGTAAAACTAGGAGAAAATTGCTACAACCTAGTTTTATCATGTCCCAAAATTTGAAGTCGAAAGATGCCATAGTTTTCACGCAATTCGTAATATACCAGTCTCAGTCATTTAAAATCACACAGTAGTTTACCACTGTACCGGCCGTTTCACTCTCCGACCTAAAACAAAAATCGCAACCCCACAAAACTTCAAAATAATGAAATTCGCATCTCGCATGTCGTGTTGCATGTCGTGTTGCATGTCGTGTCATGTTATTGACGCGCTCGCGTTCAACTCTCACACAGCAGCTGCAGAACATGGCGGGAAACATCGAGGAGTAGAGAGAGGGTCGGTGCCGAATCAAATATTTCTTGATCTTGATCTACTCCATCTCTCAGCTATCCTACCCCTCATCAACTCGATCTCTCAGCTACCCTACCCCTCATCTACTCCATCTTTCAGCTACCCTACCCCTCATCTACTCCATCTTTCAGCTACCCTACCCCTTATCTAGTCCATCTCTCAGCTACCCTACTCCTCATCTACTCCATCTCTCAGCTTCCCTATTAGGGAAGCATAGAGATGGAAACGATTAGGGGTAGGGAATCCCTATCCATAATCGTTTCCATCTCTATGCTTCCCTAGCCCTCATCAACTCCATCTTTCAGCTACCCTACCCCTAATCTAGTCCATCTCTCCGCTACCCTACTCCTCATCTACTCCATCTCTCAGCTACCCTACCTCCCATTTACTCCATCTCTCAGCTACCCTACCTCCCATTTAGTCCATCTCTCAGCTTCCCTACCTCCCATTTACTCCATCTCTCAGCTTACCTACCTCCCATTTACTCCATATCTCAGCTTCCCTACCTCCCATTTACTCCATCTCTCAGATACCCTACCTCCCATTTACTCCATCTCTCAGCTTACCTACCTCCCATTTACTCCATCTCTCAGCTTCCCTACCTCCCATTCACTCCATCTCTCAGCTTCCCTACCTCCCATTTACTCCATCGCTTACCTTCCCTACCTCCCATTCACTCCATCTCTCAGCTACCATACCTCCCATTTACTCCATCTCTCAGCTTCCCTACCTCCCATTTACTCCATCTCTCAGCTTCCCTACCTCCCATTTACTCCATCCCTGCCTCCCATTTACTCCATCTCTCAGCTACCCTACCTCCCATTTACTCCATCTCTCAGCTACCCTACCTCCCATTTACTCCATCTCTCAGCTTCCCTACCTCCCATTCACTCCATCTCTCAGCTTCCCTACCTCCCATTTACTCCATTCCTTAGCTACCCTACCTCCCATTTGATCCATCTCTCAGCTACCCTACCTCCCATTTACTCCATCTCTCAGCTTCCCTACCTCCCATTCACTCCATCTCTCAGCTTCCCTACCTCCCATTTACTCCATCCCTCAGCTACCCTACCTCCCATTTGATCCATCTCTCAGCTTCCCTACTTCCCATTTACTCCATCTCTCAGCTACCCTACCTCCCATTTACTCCATTTCTCAGCTTCCCTACCTCCCATTTACTCCATCTCTCAGCTGCCCTACCTCCCATTTACTCCATCTCTCAGCTTCCCTACCTCCCATTTACTCCATCCCTGCCTCCCATTTACTCCATCTCTCAGCTACCCTACCTCCCATTTACTCCATCTCTCAACTTCCCTACCTCCCATTCACTCCATCTCTCAGCTTCCCTACCTCCCATTTACTCCATCCCTCAGCTACCCTACCTCCCATTTGATCCATCTCTCAGCTTCCCTACCTCCCATTTACTCCATCTCTCAGCTACCCTACCTCCCATTTACTCCATTTCTCAGCTTCCCTACCTCTCATTTACTCCATCTCTCAGCTTCCGTACCTCCCATTTACTCCATCTCTCAGCTTCCCTACCTCCCATTTACTCCATCGCTTACCTTCCCTACCTCCCATTTACTCCATCTCTCAGCTTCCCTACCTCCCATTTACTCCATCTCTCAGCTTACCTACCTCCCATTTACTCCATCTCTCAGCTGCCCTACCTCCCATTTACTCCATCTCTCCGTTTCCCTACCTCCCATTTACTCCATCTCTCAGCTTCCTTACCTCCCATTTACTCCATCTCAAGGTAAGAGATGGAGTAAATGGGAGGAAGGGAAGCTGAGAGATGGAGTAAATGGGAGGTAGGGAAGCTGAGAGATGGAGTAAATGGGAGGTAGGTAAGCTGAGAGATGGAGTAAATGGGAGGTAGGGAAGCTGAGAGATGGAGTAAATGGGAGGTAGGGAAGCTGAGAGATGGAGTATTTATGGGAGGTAAGGAAGCTGAGAGATGGAGTAAATGGGAGGTAGGGAAGCTGAGAGATGGAGTAAATGGGAGGTAGGTAAGCTGAGAGATGGAGTAAATGGGAGGTAGGGTATCTGAGAGATGGAGTAAATGGGAGGTAGGGAAGCTGAGATATGGAGTAAATGGGAGGTAGGTAAGCTGAGAGATGGAGTAAATGGGAGGTAGGGAAGCTGAGAGATGGACTAAATGGGAGGTAGGGTAGCTGAGAGATGGAGTTAATGGGAGGTAGGGTAGCTGAGAGATGGAGTAGATGAGGAGTAGGGTAGCGGAGAGATGGACTAGATTAGGGGTAGGGTAGCTGAAAGATGGAGTTGATGAGGGCTAGGGAAGCATAGAGATGGAAACGATTATGGATAGGGATACCCTACCCCTAATCGTTTCCATCTCTATGCTTCCCTAATAGGGAAGCTGAGAGATGGAGTAGATGAGCAGTAGGGTAGCTGAGAGATGGACTAGATAAGGGGTAGGGTAGCTGAAAGATGGAGTAGATGAGGGGTAGGGTAGCTGAAAGATGGAGTAGATGAGGGGTAGGGTAGCTGAGAGATCGAGTTGATGAGTGGTAGGATAGCTGAGAGATGGAGTAGATCAAGATCAAGAAATATTTGATTCGGCACCGACCCTCTCTCTACTCCTCGATGTTTCCCGCCATGTTCTGCAGCTGCTGTGTGAGAGTTGAACGCGAGCGCGTCAATAACATGACACGACATGCAACACGACATGCAACACGACATGCGAGATGCGAATTTCATTATTTTGAAGTTTTGTGGGGTTGCGATTTTTGTTTTAGGTCGGAGAGTGAAACGGCCGGTACAGTGGTAAACTAGATTAAAAACTGTACGCCTCATTAGACGGCGATTTTTCCTATCTTGTCTGGTTCCTGAGATATGGCCCCCTAAAGAGTTGGTGTCTGAAACTGCTGAATCGGGGTCACGCGAGGAAAATGGGCATCAGTTTGCGTGTACTGCTCCGTTTTTCACGGGACTTGAACGAGGGTGACGGCAAGAGTCTCACCTATTACATGGTATCCTTACATTGTGTATTAAATCTAAAATGACTGAGCAGCATGCTTGTTAATGAACCTTGACGTGTTTGCTTGTCTCGCAAGCGCGCTCGCGACTAGCAAACACGACATGCAGTTCACACCCTGATAAAGCTTGGGCACTATCCCGACATATTTTTGCACGCTGAATCACGTGAGCTACTTTTTAAAGTGCTCAGAGGTGAGGAAAGTGCCCTAATTGGCCATAATTGAACCTAATTGGTCAAAAATTGAAATTTCATAGAACTTCTATTAGAAGACATTGAATAGTCAAGTTTGAGCACTAACCCCACTAATTTTGGTACGCTGAGTTACGTGAGCTACTTTTTGAAATCCTCTGATGCCAATTAAGGGTGCTAATTGACATAATTGGATGTTAATTGGTAATGCTGAAGAATGTATTATGTAATGTCATTACCCACTATCCCCACACATGTGAGGCTTGTTCCCTTGTTCGTAAATCGGCACTTTTTGCATTTCCATTGCTTGCATGTCGTGTATTTAGGCATCGCTAATGCTATGAATTTCTGCACATTAGTAAGACTTGTTCTAGTTAGGAGTCGTGGGGACGGGGAATGGTAAAATAAACTAAATAAACACTCTAGAGGCCTTTAAAGGCCAATAGAAGGACCTCGAGCGCCTCTAGAGACCTGTAGAAGGCACCAAAGAAGTTCCCGACAGCAGTAAACTTTTTTGTATTTTTTTGTATTTTTTTGTATTTTTTTGTATTTTTTTTGTACGGACCGTACAAAAAAATATTGCCTGCTTTTTCCGTACATCCGTACACAAAAATGGTTGATACCCCCCCCCGATGTGCCGCAGTAAGAAAATGATGTCGCGCTTCAACTCTTTTCTCTCGCTAGTCTTTGTGTCTCTCTCACTACGAATGCGCGCCTCATTCCAGGTCGAGATTCTCGTCGAATTTCACGTCGAGGTATGGCAATTATGTTGGAGGACCACTGTTAGGTTGGTAAACATGTGGAACTATAATCCGACAGATCACAATTATAATTACCTTGCATACCGTGCACACAGATCCCTTGTGCTCGGGAAGGTAGCTGGCCGTGCAAAGAGGACACTTTTCAACCGCTTTCCCCCTGAAAATGTAGTCGTAATTAGATGCAACTGTAATTAAAACAAAAAAGAGACAAACCAAACCAAACTAATTCCCACTAAACCAAACCAAACCAAACCAAACCCCCACCAAATCCAACCAATTCCAACCAAACCAAACCAAACCAAACCAAACCAAACCAAACCAAACCAAACCAAACCAAACCAAACCAAACCAAACCAAACCAAACCAAACCAAACCAAACCAAACCAAACCAAACCAAACCAAACCAAACCAAACCAAACCAAACCAAACCAAACCAAACCAAACCAAACAAAACCAAACAAAACCAAGCCCTCCTTTTACGAAACACAGTATATTTATAAGTCATGGAAATGTTGTCAAAAACTGCCCGAACCTAGAAATCATTATAGGGGCAAGCTAATTTTTGCACAATCCGATAGTCAATAGGCCCCTGAACCACCAAAAAAAAGTCCCAAGCCCAACTCCTGGGGGAAGTGCCCCTAATTGGCCCTAATTGATTACAGTGTATTTGTAACCATCAATTAAATCGTAAATCGTCTTAGGAAAGGAGTAGAGGGAAAACCAAGGGCACTAAAGTGTTCAGCGTCCTCGCATTAGTGGGGGTAGGTGCTGGAATTAAGTCTCTATCTCATCTGGTTAATTAGATAATTGGATAATTAGGTTTGCGCAGAGCCGTTTTTTGGCTATATGGCTATAGCCACTTAGGAAAAGAGTAGAGACAAAACCGAGGGCACTAAAATGATCAGCGTCCTCGAATTAGTGGGGGTAGGTGCTAAAATTAAGTCTATCTCATCTGGTTAATTAGATAATTGGATAATTAGATCCGCACATAGCCGTTTTTGGCCACATGGCTATAGCCACTTGGGAATGGTTTAGAGACTTTTCACTGGTGCCATTTTGTAGGCAATGGCTAAGTTATGGGGGGTCGTGGTCGGACTTTTAAGCTCTATCTCAAACCGTTTAGCCGTTATTTGGATTCAAAGGTGCTGAAAATGAGCAAAAAATGGTAAAAAGTACGATTTTGAGCCTCTTTGTGGATCTTTGAATCCAAATAACGGCTAAACGGTTTGAGATAGAGCTTAAAAGTCCGACCACGACCCCCCATAACTTAGCCATTGCCTACAAAATGGCACCAGTGAAAAGTCTCTAAACCATTCCCAAGTGGCTATAGCCATGTGGCCAAAAACGGCTATGTGCGGATCTAATTATCCAATTATCTAATTAACCAGATGAGATAGAGACTTAATTTCAGCACCTATCCCCACTATTTCGAGGACGCTGATCATTTTAGTGCCCTCGGTTTTGTCTCTACTCTTTTCCTAAGTGGCTATAGCCATATAGCCAAAAAACGGCTCTGCGCAAACCTAATTATCCAATTAACCAGATGAGATAGAGACTTAATTCCAGCACCTACCCCCACTAATGCGAGGACGCTGAACACTTTAGTGCCCTTGGTTTTCCCTCTACTCCTTTCCTAAGACGATTTACGATTTAATTGATGGTTACAAATACACTGTAATCAATTAGGGCCAATTAGGGGCACTTCCCCCAGGAGTTGGGCTTGGGACTTTTTTTTGGTGGTTCAGGGGCCTATTGACTATCGGATTGTGCAAAAATTAGCTTGCCCCTAATGATTTCTAGGTTCTAACAAGAATTCCATGAATTATTATGCAAATCAAACCAAACGCTAACCTGTAGATAGGGAGGTAGGAGCGAGCACAGAGCACAAATGGATTATGTTGATCGTATTGCAGCTTGTGTTCGTCCACCGGATTTTTCTCGCACGCTGCAAGGATCTTTCGCATAGTGGTAGCGAGGTCCTGCTTCGGACCACAGTCCAGTAGGCGACGGGCGAAGGAAGCTGCTGTCTTGAAGTTTTTCAACTAAAAAAGGGGTGAAATATATCAGTATGGATCCTGTTACAACTCCTAGAAAGGGATGTTGAGTTATAAGGTAGTCTCTTGTAAAACATTAAACAGTTGTGCAGCAGAACGGAGAAGGGTTGTTACTCAACAAAGGTAACGAAGTGCGCCCCACGAGTGCTACATACCTTGTTATGTTCTAACCCTCACACAGTCTAGCTAGGCAATACATACCTTGTAAAACAGCTGTGCGGCAGAACGGAGAACGAGAATCAGATGTACAGGCTGGAGGTTACAATGTGTAAAGTACGCGGCGAGTTCACATATCCGAATCTGGGAGAAGGGGTTGTTATATTAAGCAGTCTAGTGATTGGGGGGTTGACTAACATCTAAACATAAATCTAGAGACAACTCCGTCTCCATATTTTTGGAAACCGTGGTGCGGGGTGCTCTCGGCTCGGGTTGAGTCGCCTGAGACACGGTATGAACAATTCGAGGCTCGGGATCTAAACTAAAATATTTCACCTGATCATCGACTGTTCTTCTCGGCAGTTCTTTCCTCGCTATCTCCATCTGCAGGCCAAGTACATACTCCCGACAAATTCCAATCAGTTGTTGTGCCTGAAAAGTGTTGTCATGTTATGATGATCTCAACCACCTAACAAGTCATGTAATAGGCCTCTTTTTGTGGATTTGACCAAAACAGCTAATAACTTTGCGGATGTTTTGTACCTCATTTAATTCCTCTTTAGACTCCACTATCAGTAGAGGTACGGCGAGTAAAATAGAATGGAACTTGACCGCAGCCTCACTGAACTTGCCCTGTGTTGTAAGCTGGTAGCCAACCTGATCAGGGGAGGGGTGTCAGTAAGTAGTTGGATAAGGATAACGAATAAAACGGAGGGGTAACCTAATCGAGGGAGGGGTGTCAGAATAATATAACGGATAGGGGGAATGGGGTGTTATAATCAAAATGCCTGTTTTATTTATTTTGTTCAATCTGCGAAGAAAACAGGGTCGAACAAGGCAACAGAATGCCGGGAATGGTATTCCTTATAAAGTGGTTTTAGTCAGAGCTGGATGGATGTATTGAAACTAGGGTTGTAATACTGCATAGCTCGAGTTAGGAATGGTAATAACATCCAGAACTTATAGCAATGAAATAGCATAATGTGGTGATATAGTTTTGCTGCCTCTTCTTAGTTCTTCGAGAACGAGAACGAGGGGGGCTAATAACATGTGGTGTCATTACAAAAGAGGAACGACACGTGAACACACTGCCATGTACTAATGACCAACTAACGACACCTCATTGAAAAATAGTTGTTTTTAAACCTGCCACACCTCTCGATCCTTGTTTTTTTTCCTTTCACGCGGTATGTTTTGTAAAATCTTGTTGATATTGGTAATTTTCAGTGCCAATTCCGAGGCGTTTACTTCCGGTAAAGTGAAAGCAAGTGGAGTAACAACTGCTGAATCAGTTATAGGAAGACTCTGAGAGACCTGGAACGTGATCCAATCGAATATGATGATGTGAACCATATTACAACAAGGATAGCTGACAGTGGTGTTGTGGATATTGAAGTTAGAGGTCGGAAAAGAAGAAGAAAGAGAAAAGAAAGAAGAAGAAAGAGAAAAAGGGTCATGCGATATTCTAACATTTTAAGACTGAAAGTGTGTGTGTGTGAGAGAGAGAGAGAGAGAGAGAGAGAGAGAGGAGAGAGAGAGTAGAGAGAGAGAGAGAGAGAGAGAAAGAGAGAGAGAGAGAAGAGAGAGAGAGAGGATAGAGAGAGAGAGAAAAATGATACTTCAACAATTATTTTAAAACCTGTCGGATGACGTTTCTAAACCTTGGTCATACAAAATGACCCGTTGCTATATTTGGTTGTCTTTTGTTTTCTCTGTAAA
>WFME01000031.1:0-12372 GCA_020137815.1 Hormiphora californensis
ACTTAGAAGAAGAGCCCCACACAAAGAAGAAAAGAGGAAATGAGGGAAAATGATAAGGAAAAGAAAAGGAGGGGAAAAAAACAAAAAAGAAGAAGCGAAATGAAACAAAAGAAAAAAGGTAAAGGAAAGAGGAGGATATCATACCCAACAGGAGCAGCGAACCTGCAAAGCAGTATCGGGGGAGTAGTTTTGCTACTACTGTCTGTCTGTCTGTCTGTCTGTCTGTCTGTCTGTCTGTCTGTCTGTCTGTCTGTCTGCTGTCTGTCTGTCTGCCTGTCTGTCTGTCTGACCTGTGTTGACTGTCTGTGTCTTCTGACTGTCTGTCTATCTGTCTGTCTGACTGTCTGACTGTCTGTATATCTGTCCGTTTGTCTGTCTGTCTGTCTGTTGTCTGTCTGTCTGTCTGTCTGTCTGTCTGTCTGTCTGTCTGTCTGTCTGTCTGTCTATCTGTCTATCTGTCTGTCTGTCTGTCTGTATTTCTCTCTTTCTTTCTCTGTACCCCTTTCATTCCCTCTCTCTCTCTCTCTCTCTCTCTCTCTCTCTCTCTCTCTCTCTTTCTCTCCCTCTCTCTCTCTCCTCTCTCTCTCTCTCTATCTCTCTCCTCTCTCTCTCTCTCTCTCTCTCTCTCTCTATCTCTCATTCCTCCCACCTCCATACCAAATTCACTTTTTTCTTTTCCTCAGCATTCATGAAAGAGATGCTTCGCCGTTATGGAGGGATGACAGTCTTTCTAGACGCCACACACAAGGTGACCCGGTATAGTGACGTTGCCCTTGTAATCTTGGCCGTACACACCAATGCTAAATTCCAGGTAATCTTTAACATCATTGAAGAGAGATAGACAGAGAGAGAGAGAGAGAGAGAGAGAGAGAGAGAGAGAGAGAGAGAGAGAGAGAGAGAGAGAGAGAGAGAGAGAGAGAGAGAGAGAGACAGTGAGAGACAGTGAGAGAGATTAGTAGATTAGTTGTTAATGATTATGTTTTAATTTCTTTTCAGCCGGTTGGGATGATGTTATGCAAAGATGAGAGGGCAGTCACACTTGCAGCGTTTCTAAGCGAGCTAAAAGCAGAAACACCTTTTGAGCCCCGTTACTTTATGGTCGATAACTGCGGCGCGGAAATCAACGGAATTTTGGAAGTATTCCCTTCAACCAAAATACTTTTATGTATCTTCCATGTGATCCAGGTGAATATTTCTGTCTAAGATAAAACTTTCTTGGATTAGTCATGAGTTGTCAAAACGACCCCTCCCCCTGATGTTTACTTAGTAGTTTGATTTAGTACAACCTATTCTTTCTATAGGCCTGGCTACGGTGGGCAAAACCAAAGAGATTGTCAAAAGAGGATATTGGGCTGACAGTGCATCAGTTGGCGGTTGGTATTCTCTATGCTAAGACAACTGTGTGGGCGGCCAACGCCGAGACTCTCTTGTTGGAACAGGGCCATGCCCAGTTTGTTGACTATTACAGAGCAAACTACGAAAACATCAAGGAGGTGAGAAATCTTGGCAGTTACAAAATAAAACTTTTCGGTTTAGATCAATAAAATGTGTAATCGGGGGTGTCTTAGAGCAATTAAAGTGAGAGTGGACAGAATCAGAATTGGGCAAGTTTGTTGGAGGTTTTAGAGATTAGTTCTATATGCCGCTCAAAATCTACCCATCCATCACTGACATATTTTTGTTACTCTCGGGGAATTCCTGTTTAATCAGTATGTATAAAAACAGAATAGGAATAATCGTCGTGTTTTACTAACACATTCTAAATATAAGCAGTGATGTTGACATGTACATGCTCAGAAGCAGAACAATGCAACTCAGTATATTAGGATTGTTTCTATCCTGTTTGATAAATATTGATCCAGCAGGAATTCCCCGAGAGTAACAAAACTATCTCAGTGATGGGTGGGTAGATTTTGAGCGGCAAAAAGGCAAAATGCTCATATAGAACTAATCTCTACTACCTCCAACAAACTTGTCCAATTCTGATTCTGTCCACTCCCACTTTAATGTACATTTTCATTTTCAGAGATGGGCCATAAGCTACCGGGAAAACCGGGTCGACTTCTCCAACACTAACAACGGGGTGGAAAGACTGAACCGGTCCGTAAAAGAAGCGTTAGGCGGGAAGGGGAAGACGTACATGATGTTTAACACGCTCCAGGTAAATAACCATACCGGTCGGCCCGCCCTCCGGTTCGGAGAGGGCATTCTTTTGCGAGACAATGATATGTGTAATAGATATGTTGTCAGAATCATATACATATGATATATGTAGATAGATAATATTACCTCACTAGATTTTAACCTTTACCCGTTTTAGGTATTTTTTGTGTTCTTTGATAAATTAGAGAGATCGCATCGAGAGGAACAGAAAACCATGGCAGAGAAGTTGAAGGTCCCCGGCCCCAATGTTCCCCCATTTCTCAAAGAGTCCCCGCCAGTTCTGTGGCAACGATACATATCCGAGATGGCGAAATTCCGAAAAAGCAGTAAGTTGATATTATGTTTTTAGAATATAAGGAACTATCATTACTATTTGTCCTTATCATGCGGCTCATAAACAATTATTCGTTACTTATTCTGTTGAACATTGCGAAGCTAGACTGCCTTTCGCGAGCACCGCACTTCCTTTACAAATGTAAAGGGAGGGTTAGAACATATAACAAGTTGAACAATGAACGCTAATAATATCGCCTTACTTTAAATTTGTTTCAGGTGTACCGGCAACAATCACCAAGCTGAGATCGGAATTTTTTGCTGTCGACCATGGAAGGAGGTATGTGGTGAACCTGCTCCATCCATCATGTACATGCAGAGCGTTTGCCATGACGCACTTCCCCTGCCGGCACATGTTCTATCTGATGATCAAGGGGAGCTTTACGTGGGATGAGCTACCAGAGGACTTCCGAAAGGTGCCATTCTTCACAAAAGAGGTCCAGGCAGACACAGGAACACCAAGCTGGCCTCAGCTACCTCTTCCTGACTACGATGAGGTGGACCAGTCGGACGCAGGTGCCTACTCCGATGGACATTACTGAGGCACCAGCTGCAGCAGTTTCTCTGCGTCCAATTGACAAGCTATCGGACTTGAAGGCGACAACAAACGCCATAACAGCAGCCTTGCTCGAGCCATCAGCCATTACTATGTCGGAGGAGGACAGGCTAGCCCTAGAAGAACGATTAAACCAATTTAAAGTTGACCTGTATAAAGCCATTAATAAATGAATTTGTATCATAGTTTCTATATTTTTAATCAATTTCTTGTTTCCATGCATCCGGTCAGTATTAGCAGCAGTTATACTGTGTCAGTACTGGGTATACTCTATTTTTTTTCAACTGTTCACCCCCCAAAGTCGTGCGCGGAATTGTTTTGCGCGTCTATCACATGTTAACGTGTGGCGCGCGCAGCGTAAATTAAAATATCGCACACGCACGAGTTGGAGGGTGAACAGTTGAATAAAAATGGACTTTAAGTGGTAAAGGTTATGACTTGACGCATGTGTGTATAACTGAGTACATTGTACTCAACTAAACGTCGCGCGCGAGACATCGGTCAACTGACCACGGAGAACCTCGCGCGCTGTCGCACGTACCGTCTCTCAGGAGACGGGTCAACCTTTACCGCTTACCTAAGATTGAGGTCGCCTATTATTGTAAGGGAATTATATCGCTTCGAGAGAACTTTATAATACGTTTCAGCTTGACTGTTGGATTCACAGTCGGAATAGTCGTATCTGTAATAGGTCGAGATGCATAACTTAGGTCCTTTCTTAGGCTTAACTAGAATACTAACTATTGGTAGGTCAGTTTGCTCCATAATAGCAGAGTACTGTATATCACTATGGTTTTTACATAATATCATTACTCCACCGCCCCCTTTTTTACCATACTTATTTTTGTCGATTTCACTTCTATCTTTTCTAAATATGGTGTAGAGAGAGTCCGATATAATTTCATTATTGCCTACATAGGAGTTGAGCCAGGTTTCATTTACTATAACTATGTCAGGTTCATGTGTGTACAAGTATGCCTGGAGATCAAGGAGTTTTTTAGTTTGGAAAATAGGGCAGTCGCCACCAATGCTATTCATATGTATGAGGCCCTGTGCATTACAATATACTATTTTAATTCTATCGGGGCCAGGGTTTTTAATACCTGGGTTACATTGAACGAGGAGAAGGAGAGCAAGACCAGCAATAAAATAGAGACCACGGTTGTTGACTAATGTATTTTTAGGATAGATAGAGGCAATGTATGTTATTAATAGGTTTTTAGGGAAGAGCGTACTTAGTATTTGGGAGGACAGATTTAATGACGGGGAGGATGAAGCAGAGATTGAATAAGACTGTAGGTGGTAAACAACCAGAGAGTTTAATAGGATACAGAGAGATAGTGCTGTTAGAAAGATTATAGTTTTTAGACATGAACGAGTGGTTTGTGGGGGGTGTGGTTGTGGATCATCCGTGCGGCTACTCATTTCCTCAATAGAGTGAGGAAATGGTTGAGTTCGGTGCTTCTTCGAGAGAGAGTGTACTTTGATAGATTGAAAGCATCCGACTCTGAATCTAAAGAGCTGTAGATCGATCATTATCGATTTTAAGTAAGCTTAACTAAACTTGTCGGTATGACTGGGGAGATTTCACTAGACTCCCTATTGAACTATAATATGCGGATTAAGAACTAGCTGGCTCTATTATACGGACTCAAAAGATACTTAAAAATATTGACTAAATGCCTCTTTCCAAGAGCACTGGGGTGGAGCATACCTCGTCCAAACAATGAACGATTAACACAGCACCCACAGTGCTCCAAGAAATCGTCAAAGCACTCAAGCCAGCCAACACCCATTTCACCATTACTCCCGAAATAGTCATCAATGACTCCCCTCATTGTTTGGTTAAATCTGATAATACGGGGGGCTAACTCAGGACGGTCCAGTCTCGGTAGAACGCTTAGACAGTTTATTGTTGCACGCGGAAAACGGTAACTAAGTAAATCAATGAGACCCAAATACATATGACATATATCTAAGATGCCATTAGGAGAAGCAATGTCATTGGTTGCCTGCTACCGTAGCAGGTATAAGCTACGGTAACCTGCGTAACGCAGGCAATACATAGAGTCTCTGTATCTCTCTATCTGAATCTCCATCTCTTTTCATCTATATACAACTTGTTGTTACTCAACAATATACAACAGCAGCAGCACCGTGCTTGTAGTGAGACTTTTACACTACGCTACGTGAGACTTTTACACTACGCTCAACTGGAACATCCGGGTTTGGGGGTTTATTATTATTTATTATTTGGGGGTGGGAGGATGCAGTATAAATCTATGCAACTTTTACTTAGGTCAACAGCTGACTTTGTTTAGTGACGATCTAGTCTGGTATTTGTTGTTCTGCAATGTCTTGACCTCATTCAATTCAGTGTAACCCAATTTGTGTTACCCAATTTGTGTTACCCAATATGTATGTACATAACTCATAACATAATACTATAGATCCCAGAATGAAGGTATTCCTTGTTGCCCTGATCGCCCTCGTGGCCATGGCCACTGCCCGCCCCCATCTGGCCCTCTTCGAGCACGAACACTTCAGAGGTGGCCGCCACAACATCCATGGATCTCAGCCATGGGTTGGAGGATTCAACGATAAGGCTTCCAGTTGGCACGCACATCGCGGTAACTGGGATTGCTTTGAGCATGGTCATTTCAGAGGCCGACGCCTGAGAATGCCCCAGGGTTCCCGCAGGCCCGGCATGCCCGGTGGCTGGAACGACGTTATCTCCTCTTGCCGTCCCTTCTAAATTTCATATTGTGAAAATGTGAATTTTATCAGCGAATTTGAGTTAACTTAGCTGTTTAATTGTTTTCCGTTTGGAGGGGGATAGCATACCAACTTGGCGACCAAGTAGTACTGGTATAGATCATCACTTAACCCTTTGACGGCGACAGAGCATATATGCTACAGTCTATTCTAGGCGGCCTGGAAGTCCTTATGTTTTATCTAGGTGGCCCGTATTTTGTCATAAGCTAGTTTTAGGGATTATGAACCTAAAACCACGTCCAGATCAGCTCAGAAAATCAAGAAAAAATTTTTATAGCCCTTCTAAGGAGGCTAATTTCGGCTTTTTTTAAAAAACATTTCTCATTTTTTTTGTTTTTTGGGGGCACAACTAATCCTTTGAGGGAATAAAAGTGCTCGACATAACCGACCGAATGCAAAAAGCCGCATCAAAAAATATTGAAAATTGAATGAGTTATTAACATTTAAGGCGCCGTATCATATATGATACTATCGCCCGTAAGGGAATTCTAGTAACAAATCTAAATTGTACAAGTTTGTGGATGCTATGGCATAAATTTATGCTTTCATGTGATATGTAGCTACAAGTTCTACAATCGTGAACGGTTTTTACCAGGAAAAGAACCCAAATTAGAGATTTGTATCATATATGATACTATCGTCCTAAGGGTAAATTATCCTAAAACATACATAATTCGGGCTAGAAAAGGAGCTAAGAAACAAATCAGGGCACTAAAATGTGTAGAATCATCGCATTTGTGGTGGTAGAGCACATATTTAGGTCGCTATCTGGATCCCTAATTGAGATAATTGGATAATTAGCTAATTATCTGTCCCGCGTGTGCTAATTATTCATGAAAATTTGCTCTGGGAAGGAGTTTTGAGACAAATGGGGGCACTAAAATGTGTAGAATCATCAAATTAGTGGGGGTAGAGCACATATTTAGGTCGCTATCTGGATCCATAATTGAGATAATTGGATAATTAGCTAATTAGTTGCCTTGGAGCGCTAATAAAAGAGACTAGGCGGAGTATACAAGACAAGTGAGGGCACTAAAATGTGTAAAATCATCGCCTTAGCGGGGGTAGAGCACTTAGCTGAGTTTCTATTCCCACTCCTAAATGAGATAATTGGATAATTAGCTAATTGACGGTTGCACACCGTCCACTTTTCACCAAATCCCTTGGTTTCTAAGTAATCCTGAGCTCTTTTGCTCAATCTAAGGATCTTTGACTCGTTTTACACAATAGTATAGCACTCGATACAACCCTAGACACTGCCTTCAGCTCTTTAGAACCCTCTTGCTCCATTCTAGACCTCTCATACATCCAAGATCCAACTACAATCCTATAAAATTTTTATATCCTATTGCTTCTACAACACGTTCAACCTCTAATGTACTACAGTTTCCCATATTTATTGTTTGGACACACGGTTATAGGGGTTTATGGATATTAGGGGATGTCAGAAGATCCTTAAATTGAGCAAAAGAGCTCAGGATTACCTAGAAACCACGGGATTTGGTGAAAAGTGGACGGTGTGCAACCGTCAATTAGCTAATTATCCAATTATCTCATTTAGGAGTTGGAATAGAAACTCAGCTATGTGCTCTACCTCCACTAAGGCGATGATTTTACACATTTTAGTGCCCCTACTTGTCTTTGATACTCCGCAAAGTCTCATTTATTAGCGCTCCAGGGCAACTAATTAGCTAATTATCCAATTATCTCAATTATGGATCCAGATAGCGACCTAAATATGTGCTCTACCCCCACTAATTTGATGATTCTACACATTTTAGTGCCCCCATTTGTCTCATAACTCCTTCCCAGAGCAAAGTTTCATGAATAATTAGCACACACGGGACAGATAATTAGCTAATTATCCAATTATCTCAATTAGGGATCCAGATAGCGACCTAAATATGTGCTCTACCCCCACTAATGCGATGATTCTACACATTTTAGTGCCCCCATTTGTCTCTTAGCTCCTTTTCTAGCCCGAATTATGTATGTTTTAGGATAATTTACCCTTAGGACGATATGTATCATATATGATACAAATCTCTAATTTGGGTTCTTTTCCTGGTAAAAACCGTTCACGATTGTAGAACTTGTAGCTACAAACCTCATGAAAGCATGAATTTATGCCATAACACCCACAAACTTGTACAATTTAGATTTGTTACTAGAATTCCCTTACGGACGATAGTATCATATATGCTACAGCGGGCCCAGCAAAAACTACATGTCGGAATTACAAATTTCCTTTTCGAGGCGTTTTGTGTTGATAATATCTACTTATAAACGAAAAATTAGAAAATTCTATCGAGCCAATCGTTCTCGCCGTCAAAGGGTGTAGATAGTGGAGACGGATATGGAGATGTAGACGTAGATGTAAATGTAGATGTAGATGTAGATGGAGATGGAGATGGAGATGGAGATGGAGATGGAGATGGAGATGTAGATGGAGATGTAAGTAGTATAGTGCGGACAGTTGGGACCTATTTTAGCCTCCTAAGCGGGTCACCATTTTGTATGAGCATGTCAAGTGACTTCTAATTACCAAAATTATGCGGCGCTAGCAAGAGCTGTTCGCTAGAATATCGGGAGCGCCGGCAAGGGCCATGGAATTTATTTTGGCGCTGACAAGGACCCTAATTTTTGTTTGAAATTTCTGCGTGTTAGTGATGTCACCCCTATCACATTACACGAATTGCACCAGGTGTTCTGTTATAACTCAGTATTCCGGTGACTTTTCACTGGAAAGGAACAAGATTGGAACAGCGGGTAATAGAACGGTATAGAATAAATTTAAAAAATGATTATCCCTGGTTTGATATTTGATTCCGTTAAAAACAACTTGAAGATCCATTGGCCCCCTATAAAATACAGTTCACTGTTTATTCAAATTGTACCAACGTGGTACAGGTGAAATGAAAACAAATTTAAAGTCTTTCTCCATTACACCACCTTCTCCATTACACCGCCTTCTAGTTGGAGATTCAGTACAGAGTAGTTCGGTCAGGCTTATTTCGTAGACCTTTGTCGATTGCTGGTTTCTTGCCTGACGCACCAGTAGCCTTGGAACGAGAGCTTTACTTTTGACGTTTATATGGAAACTGGCTTCTTACCGGAGGCGCTAGGTCTTTTCCGCTGGCCTGAACCAGATGCAGTCTTGAGCCATCATAAAACCAGGGCTTTGATTTCCACCTTCGAGATAAAGAATCCTGTTGTCCTTTTGGTAACCATTATGTAAGCACTGTTCCGAGTTATTTCTCCTTCAAACTAACACAGTTAAAGACACAGACTTTTAAAACTGGTAATAGATCCATAATATAATGACGCTCCATACAGTTTAGATACATAATACCTGTACCAGGTAAATTATTACCGGAACAGTTTAAAAAAAAAAAAGATACTCTATATATTTTAAGCAGAGTCAGTAAATAACACACAATGTGTGACACATGCTAACTAAAAAATAAAATTAACAAAGAAGAAAAAACTTCAAACATCTAGATACGTCGTAGACATCCCATCTTGTAAGACCTTACGTTTAACATAGATGTGGGATAAGCCCGACTTTTTAACATTGTATGTATACATCTGACCATCCTTGTACCTGAACCCTTTGTTAGTTTGATTTCAATATCATTTCTAAGTAGAACATTGCGATAGTCTTCAAAGGTAAGATTGTAGTGATGGGAGACTCCTTTGGAACTATACTTTGAGCTGGGTCCAGAGCAGAAATATGTCTTCGCATTTAGACCTATAAACGCATCCCCGGACCACTCCTCTTTGAACAAACCTGAAAGAATAATGTTTTGTAGAGGTGTGTGACATACAGTGTGTCAAAGTAAGGAGAAGTATAATTAGTATGAAATATTTTGTATTTAACATACCAGGCGTCCTTTTATCAAATGCCTTGTATTCAGGCCGGGGGAAGCGTTCTTGTTTGACAATTTCCCATTCTTCTCGCATCTCAGGTTTGACAAGCTCGTCCAGAGAATCAGCAGCGAGTGCTAGATACAGAGAATCTAAAAGTTGTCGTGTTAGAAATTATCGAGTAATGGTCACTGATAATTGCAATGATACCCTTCGCATCTGCACTCGCATTATACCTGTGTCCATTTCCAGCAGACAGAAATCTGTCCTCTCGATAAAGCGGTCCACAACATCATAGTAAAACTGTAGCATTTTGAGTTTGGCGTATGAATAAACCAAGAAACCCAACTGGATCGGGAGATCGTGAGTGATGCGCTTCTTTTTTAGCGTAACCTGCAGAGAACAACTAATTAATGAAATGTCAGAAAACTGAAAAGACTCGAAGTTATCAAATATTAGTTATGTGTACCTCAAAAGTTTCATCATCTAGCTCTTCAAATCCATACATCAGGGGGTCATTGATCAGCTTGCTGGCTTTAACAAGACCAGTGATGCGAACGGTGGTGTGACGGTCCTTTCTCATCACTGAGTGCCCATACACACTATTTCCAATAAGTTTTGACGTCTCGGCAATAGGCGCTTTGCTTGGGTCTTTGTCGCCTGGGAATAAATTATAGACAGAGAAGGTTACAAGCGTCAAGCATTGTTACCCCAGGCAGTAAACAGGGTCGAGTAAAGTAATGTTACCTGCTCTTCGATCATCGGACACATTTTCAGCAAACTTCTTGAAACAACGGAGAGGGTTAAACTGGATAAACTGATGGAGCTTTGTAACCACAAGTCCATTGTCGAGGTACCACTTTAGTAGTGGGGTTATCAAAAGAATTTGGGTTGCAAACATCGAACCGATTAAATTCCTTCGTTCTTTGAATACCTCCCCACTCTCCTTCAGAACTTCCGTCATATATTCCCCGATGTCATCCGCTGATATTGTGGTATTCTTGAACAGCGGTGTCATCTCACTGAATCTAGGAGGGAAGTTTCATAGTAGCTACATACACACATCATTGAATACGTGGAGAGAGGATATTACCTGTCTTTTAACTCCTTGGGAACATGAATGTCCACTTCAACAGCACCAAAGAGGGTACCGTCTTGGATAGATTTCAGAATTGTCTTTTCTGTCAGACGGTACTTATCCTCCAAAGGGTACAGATATTTAGTCGGTAGTGTAACAGTTTTACGAAGTGCTTTCCATTTACACTCCCACATTTCAACAACCTAAAGAAATGTTTGATAACTTGCTACACAGGTTTACGCCATGTAAAAACATTTGAGTCATCGTCTTACCTTGTATCCATACAGCCTGAAACTATCTGTGATTTCAACGGTCTTTTCGTACCGCTCTTCAAAGCTCCATGTTCTTTTCTCAGTCACTTCCTCTCGGTTTTCAGTATAACAGTTAGGACACCCATGAAAGTAACAGCCATGGAACTGGTATATTGTCTGACTTTTCTGGAATAAGAGAGTAATTATAAACATTATAATAGGGTTAACTTGACTGTCAATTAATAATTAGAACAGATCTTAGAACAGATTCTTACTTGTGGAATCCATCTACAGGGATCTTCTTAGCACCAATCCGCACTTCTCCACTATTTCTAGCGTGTTGTATATCGATCTGTTGCTCCTGTTCGCACCAGCTCAACCACTCACAGGCCACTTTAGAAATGGGTGTTGGATACTGAACAAAGAAATCAGGGGCTCGCCTACGTAGTGGCATACCACAGGGCATGTCCTCCGCCATACAGCCTGGAACAAGGTTATGTTAAAATCTAAGACCCCAATGACCGCCAATCAAAATAATACAGGGCGAGAAAAATTGTGAGATCTTGCGAATCGAACATACCACAAAGTACACTTACACAGGTACAGGGCATTTGCATCGAATCCAATCACTTTCTTACAAATCTTCCCATAATCCTGGTGCCTTATCCTGGTAACACCAGTCTCTTGATATCGATCAAAAATGATTGCTGGGCCTCCAACGTTATTAGAGAGAAACAGCTTGACCAAGTCCTTGTTCTTGTAATTGAAAAGATGAAACGTTTCATCTCTCCCATTGAGTCCCTTGAACGCAATACGTTCTGCTATTCCAGGAACTGAAGTGGGTGTTACATCAAACAACTACTAACTTACAAGATTTACTTGTTTTGAACACAACATGACAACTAATTACCTGACAGCGCCTCTTTAAATACATCCACACCACGGTCAATGTAATATGTCACCAGATTATCAATTGCTTCGAGGAGGGGCACTGTGTCTAGGTTGTTGTAGAACACAAGATAGTCTTTAATCGACCATGAGTTGCTGTCAAACATGGTTTTCAGCTGGTTGTACCGGAAATGACCAACCAGGCTCACCTCCTCTGGTGTCATTGGTTCGGCTCTGGATGGTGACCGCCCTAAAGCTATCGTCTCGTTGTCATTGAGAGTTTCTCCAGCCGCTGGTTCAAGCATATTCTTGTCTTTGAGGGAAGAGTAGAAATCTTGATAGGACGGAAACTCAGTAACCTGGAGCTTTTCATAAGCGTCCAGATGTTCATATGGGAAATATGACTTTCTTTGTTTTGCCCCATAAGCCTTGGTAAAAGAGTCGAGACTATTTCCAGCGGG
>WFME01000032.1:0-11606 GCA_020137815.1 Hormiphora californensis
GCTATTACAGGGCCTCGCTATTACAGTACTGTAATAGCGAGTTATTACAGGGGCAGCTATTACAGGGCCTCGCTATTACAGTACTGTAATAGTGAGTTATTACAGTACTGTAATAGCGTGTCGAGATTCTTCCAACCTGCCGAAGGATCATATTGTCATCAATAAATGTATACTATACAGTTAGAGGTGTCCTTGGTATAGAATTTTGGACATAAGTAGGGATTTATGGGTCAAATATGCTCTACCCCGATATAATACTGGGCACACCGATTTACCGGGCAAAATGACTTCCCCCGAGGATCCCGGTAAATCGGGGCCCGACTGTAGTACCTTAGAAATTGTTATAACTTATTTTGAAATTATTTTGAAATTCATTCCTTTTTAATCAGAAATGATCATGTAATCAATACATGGATATTGCATTTAACACTTAGAGGTGTTTTAGTATATATTTTGGACAAAAATAGGGTTTATGGGCAAATATGCTATACCCCGATTTAACGGACACCCCGATTTAACGGACAAAACCCTTTCCCGAGGGTGCCGTTAAATCGGGTCCGACTGTATATGTATAAAGTCGGATTTTTTGAAACTGTTGCCCCCTGGGTGGCGCGCGAGTTATTATTTGCACGTCGGAAACTTGTTTTCGCTCTCACGCCTTGTTTCTTGACCAATTTCGTCAAACCAAAGTTTTACGGACTCACAAAATTATGCCCTTTCCGATGATATGCGGTTTTTTGCTGAAAAGTGAGAGCAAGTGGGGGCTATCACGCGCAAATACGACACCGCGTGTGAAAAAGGGGTGCGACAGTTTCAAAAAAATCGGACGTAAATAGAGTCAATTTATTTCTCTCAAGATTGACTTTAAATGCCTAAAATGAGTGAAAATCGGTTAAAAAGTCTCAATTTTCGGGCGGCTTTGCCCCCTAGACCGGAGACCCCCACCTAACCAGGGGCTTTGCCGCTGCTCCTATTTCAATATTAATTTTGTAATTCAAAAACCCTAAAGGTCAGAAAATTTTTTAAATCCCGATTCCCACTCAACACCACGAAACATAGTGTAACAGATGAAGATCGGTAATACGGTGGATAGGGAAATGCTTTTCAAAAACTTTAAAATACTTTTGTCAGCAAAATAAACGCCTGTTTGGGCCCCGTTTCCCGGTTTTACATTTAAAACTGACACCTTTGGCCCCATACCGTATTCCAATACAACAGGGCCCCATACCATTATCAAAATTGAGAATATCCCGCCCTAAAAATCGTTTTGGTATCTTTTTGAAAGAAAATTCAAAGGGCCCTCGGAGAAACCCCTTTTAAAGGGACCTTCGCCCCATTTTCCATGTGATTCGTTCCCCTCCGTGAGTAGGATAATGTACTAACTAAAAAAAATTTTATTTTTTTTCGAGGGCATTGATATCCAATTACCTAATACTTGGGGACTTCGGTATTTCTGTCGCTATCTTAAGTCCTTTTTGGGGGCAGGAATAAAGGTTTTCCCCCTTCGACATCCTGATCCAAAAGGGGCCCCCAAAGCGGCAAACGCGAGTTGATTTTTCCCGCCATTCAATATAGCATAATAAAGCATTTCTTTTGTTTTTGAGAGTGTTTGGGCTGCTTTTACGTCGATCTGCCTGCCGTTTTTTGAATCCTTTTGGGCTATTTTTTTGAATTTTTTTTGCGTTAGTTTCTTTGTTTTTGGGGATAAGTGAGAATGGTTTTTTCCTTTAGTTTTAACTAGCAAAACGGGGGCAAACCCTCCGATCGAAAATCGGGGGGTCTGTTTTTTCTCTCCCTTTTCTGCTTTGCTATGTGAGTGTCCCTCATTTTTCTCTCTTTCTCCCCCTTTTATACATGTGATGTGCCCGCCAAGCGCAAGCAGTTTCTCCCCCCGGGTGATACGTGATCCCTACGAACACGTCTCCCTGACGGATCATGTCTCACGCACGGATCACGTCGCACGGAGGGTCACGTCGTAAATTGACGATAGGGTTTTTATATTAGAACCCATGTGGGGTTTGGGCGGAAAAACGCCGTACTGAACGCTCCGTTCGAGGGCTAGTTCTGAGAAAAATACGGATTTTCGCGCCCAGTAGGGGCTATTACGGGACTAAAACTCGAAATCTCGCGCGTTTGACCGTTCTCTCATTCACAAATTTAGAACTGGAGATCTTGTACTGGAGTACTCGAGTCTTACTGAGTTCTTCCAGTTTTTAACAGGTGATTTATAACAAAAGTTGCAATCGCGAAGTGGAGATACTGAAAAAGTAAGGGGGAAAGAAAGGAAAGAAAAAGGAAAAAAAAAAAAAAAAAAAAAAATTTTTCCCCCCCCCTTTTTTTTCCCCCCCCCCCTTTTTCCCCCCCCTTCCCCCCCCCCCGCCCGGTTCCCTTTCTTTTTTTCCTCGCTCTCGGCCCCCCCTTGTTTTTTCTTGCCCTTTTTCCAATTTTGGGGAATTGCTTGAATGGTGGTTAGTAAAAATTCGGTTGTTAAAAAAAACCCAAAACCCGCCGGGGCCCCTTCCCCTTTGGGTTGGCGGTGGGCCTGGGGCCCCGGGGGGGGGGAAGGGGTTTGGGGGGAAAGGGGGGCCCCCCAAAAAAAGGGGGAACCCCGGGGAAAAAAGGGGGGGAAAAAACTTTTTTCTCTCTTTTTTTTTTTAATTTTTTTTAAGATGGAGAACCGCGATACCTCGAGTTTCGGTACCCACGGCTGTTCATAAAATAAATGATCGTTTTTTCCCTTTATAAGTATCGGGTACTGGAGTTCATTTTCAGAACGGGGTGTTTTCCCCCCTAGGGGATAATGGAAACTTTTTTAAAGAAGGACACCCCTCCGCAGCTTTTGTACAATTCCGCAAAAAATTAATAAACCAAACCCAAAAAACCCCTCTGCTTTTCATTTGCAAAAAATCCTTCTGTTTGGGCCCCGGTAAAAGGAAAAGGGGCAACTCCCCCAAAGGTGATTTTTAAAAGCAGTCATTCTCATTAAAAAATTACAAATGCTTATAAAAAATTTTCTTTTTTTCAATTAAAATTTGTTGAAAGGGTTTGGGCACCAGTGGAGAAAGGGGTTGCAACGAGTTATATCAAACACACGGGGTTTGGAGTCAAACACGGCCCAAAAAAAAGTCTTAAAACAAAACAAAATCGGTTCCTGGGGTTGGCTATGCGGATCATCTTACAATTACGAAAAGGGGCACTGTCAACGGAACCGGGAAAAGGGTTAAGTTTTTACAACAACCGCCAAAAACACGGACAGTATAAACCCTGAAAATTACAAAACGGAGGAAACGTTTTTCCTAGGGTGTAAGGGGAAAAAGTTCGGGAAATGAGGGTTCGAAATGAGGGGAAAGACTGTGCCTCGATTGGGGCCGGGGTTACATGAAAAAAACTTTTCTTTCAAACCGACCTGACAAAGGTTTTATCCTCTACAGACCTTCTGTAGTATTTTTAAGGGGAAAATCTAACGAACCCCGCGTCATTAATGGGATTTTCCTCAATTGCAAAAGTCAAAAAACCCTTTAGAAGCCAATAATGGGCACACAAAACGCGGAAGACTATTCCCTTTACCCCCGCGTTACGTACCTATGGGCTAGGTTTGGGTGTCCGTGTTTTCCCCCCGGGAACCTCTTTTACAAACTTTTTAAAAAGGGAAATTGCCCCGCCCTGGGGTTTTGAATTGCCCCGGCCTACATTCAAACCAATTTAAAACCCAGGGAATCTCAAACCATAGTTCCCAAGTTTTTTAACACAAAGTTCACTTACACATTACCCTACAAATTCAAAACCTCTCAAAATAACGTCATCCACCCCCCAAAACCCCACCTTTTTTCTTTGGGAAAGGCAACCCCCCCCCAAAAAGGAAACCCAAAAAAAAAAACCCCCTTTTTCCCCTCCCCCTCTCTTCACTTCTCTTAAAAATCCCGCACAAAAAGTCACGTCAAAACAACGGGGGCTATCAAAGTTTTTCGACACGCTTCCAGACTAGAACTTTAACCTCAAAGGGGGCCCTTTTGATTCTGTCTGGTACTTTCCCTATCAAAAAACATTCACATGTCAATAAGCACCAGGTCATATCTAGAACTACGGTAAGGAGACGGGGTAGACTTAGAGGTACGGGGAACATGGGTATCTCTCATATCCCACATTTGGAAAACATTATTTCCTTCATATAAAAATACTAAACAATTCATTCATTTCCCTACAAATAGTTTTCTGGGTGAAAATGAATCCCTCGGACAAGGGAATCCGTTACAACAATTGTGACAAACCCCAATGCCTCTTCATTTGCTTTATCTCCGTCACTGTGGATACTGCAGGGATTTAAATGTAAGTTATCTGAATTATTTCGGTTTGATCATAGCACTGGCAAGTGCCCCTGGCCCAAAAGGGGAGTTGTGGGGGCACCCGACACAGCCCCCACCTTATAAATAAAAAAAAACAAAAAAGGATAAAGCGATAGAGACACACAAAATCCCAATCTGAGTTTACCACTTCAAGACGAAAGACTTCCACACTAAATGGTGAAAACCTGCCATTTTTCTCATTTTGGCTTTCTGCCTTTTTTCTTTTTTTACCATTTCTTTTCCCTGGGGCCCCTTTTTCCCCCTATTGGGAAAAAAGAAATCTTCTCCCCTTTGAAATTTCCTTTCGGGGCCTTTTTGGCGTTCTTCCCATTTTTTCTTCTTCCAAAAAACCCCCCTTCGTAAACAAGGGGGGGAACTTTCCTTTTCCCCCTTTCCCCTTTTTTTTTCCCCCTAACTCCTTTCTTTTTTTTGGGGGCCCTTTTGGGGTTTTTTTTTGTTTTATTTTTCCGTTTTTTTTCTTTTCCAAAGGGCTTTCGGATTTCATTATTTTTTTTTTTGGGGTTTTTGTTTTTTGGTTTTGGGGGGATTTTACCCTTTTTTTTTTTTTTTCCTTTTTTTTTTTTTTAAATTTTTTTGTTTGGTTTTTTTTTTTTTTTTTCCCCCTTGCCCCTTTAAAAAATTTTTTTTTCCCGATTCCAATTAGTTTCGTTTTCCCGGGCCCAAATTTGTTTTTTCCCCTGGGCCTTTTTATTTTAAAAAAAGGATTAGGGAAAATTCAAACATTTGCCAAAAAATGGGTTTGGGTTTTGGGCGGGGGAGGTTAAAATTTGGGGGGGGGGGGTTTTTGGGGGGGGGGGGGGGGAAAAAAAGAAAGAAAGGAAAAGGGGGGGGAAAAACAAAGGGAAAAACCCCTGGGGGGAACGGAAACGGGGGAAAAAATTTTAAAATAAATTAATAAAAAGGGGAAAAGGGAGAGGAATAATCAAATTTAAAAACATGGGAAACCAAGAAAAAAAAATTAAAAATTGGGCGGTTTCCTGTTTCCCCCCTGGCCCGTTGCCCCCCGGGCCCCCCTTTTTTAATTTGGTTTTTTTTAGTTTTTTTTTTTCCTTGGTTGGTACCCCAACCACCCTTAAATCAAAGAATCTATATCCCCCAAAAAGTACAGTAACTTACTTTATTCCCTTTTTCGCTTGCTTTCCCCGCCCCCTTTTTTTGGCCTTTTGCCCTTCTTCTCCTTCGCCTCCTTCTTCCCCCACTTGATAAGACCACTTGATTCCCCGGCACCCAAAATCCCCCCTCAAAATTTTAAAAAAGGTTTGAGTACAAAAATTTTTTCCAAAAATAATTCTAAAACCACTGTACAAAAACCCTTCCGAAAAAGTAAGTATATTTGAATTTTTCTTTAAATTTCTTTAAAATTGGAAAGTTTGGCCCATTGTTTTTTCGCCAAAACTGGCCCTTTTTTTCCACTTTTCATCGGCCCACTTCAAAAATTGGGGATCCATAATTTTTCCAAAACCTCAAAAAGGGCGAAATAAAAAAAAAAATTTTAAAAGGCCCCTTTCCAGCAACTAAATTTTAAAAGTTTTTTGTTAAATTTTTTAACGATTTTTTACTATTTTTAAACAAAAGGGGAGTTGGGGCTGCCCTTTTTTTTTTACTTTTTCATTAATTTGCTCGGCCCCAAAAAACCGGGATCCGGGGGGGAATTTTTTTCCCTAAACGGGTGCCCCTAATGGGGGAAAAATTATTCCAAATGGGGGAAATTTCCCTCCATTTCAAATTTTTCCCCCCTAGTCATTCTTTATTAAGGGTAAAAGTTCCAAAAGGGCTAAAAAAATTTTTTAAACCCCTCGTGGCAAGCGGGCCCATTTTTCGGGAAAGTTTGGGGGGAAAAGGGGGGCCCCCTTTCCCGCCACCATTAAAAATTTTTAGATATAGAATGTTAATTTCACCAATACCTGTTTTTCAGCTTCCCAAAACACCTTTCTATTGTCATCCGTACTTTGGAGAGATTGTAGTTGAAAGTTCTTTTCCCATGCTCGAGGTTTAGGGTGTGTTTGTACGGGGTCTGTAGCCATTCACGGAGTGGGAAGGCACTGTCTCCGAGAATATGCCATCCCTTTGGTAGGATTTTTTCAAGGTATGGCCCCAATCCACTGTTGTGGAATACCCCACAGTCCCCAACGCTCCCAGGAGCACCAACATGAGCAAAGGTCAGCTTCATGTCCGCTGAGCAAATTGCTGTAAAGGATTTTTGTATTAATTTTTATTATATATGTATCTTCTTGATATGTGTCTCTCTGTTCTCCCCATTAATTAGGGTAAAATGGTCAATTTTTTAACGTTTTAGGTTCTAAAATACACAATTTATTATACTCGGTTCCATTTGTCCCAGCGTGAACCACTTTGCCCCAGAGAGGGTGAACCACTTTGCCCCAGTTTGACTAATTTGACAATTAAATCAACTTGTGGTGAGTTTTTTGAAAAAATTTTATACCAAGTTTTAGAAGGATAAAAACGTACCAGATTTTGTGATTAAATTAAACTGGCAGTTTTTGCAAAATTAAAATCGGCCAACTCAAACAGAAATTACAGCAGTTTTAAAGCAAAAATTCGGAACAGAACGAGCAGGTCTCCGCTGGAGAAAAAGTCACGTGACTACACGTAATAACTAGGACCATTTTGCCCCATACATGTGCCACTTTGCCCCGTGGACCATTTTACCCCAGTCTACCCTACAGTCCGTTCAGATAAAATTTTGAAATTAAAATAGAGGGAGAGAGATGATATATTAATCACTGTTATAAACATTACAGCTGTATGAATCTAGTCTGGTTACTTACCTAACAAAATTACAGAGGTGAAACCCTTGTAACCACAGTATTCTCTCTTTCCAGAAGCTCTGACGGGAATGTGGGTCCCATCGATTGCTCCCACTGCTCCCTGAAAATATTGTAGTTGCGTTTAGTTTGTATATATAATCTCTATTATAATTTGGAGATGTCGCGTCGAAGTGGTCGTTTTGGGTAGCCGTTGTTTTGCTCTGTTGGTAGTTAGTGATCATTTCTGAACATAGTTTAGCAATTGATAGTTACCGATTCAGTTGCCATGGCAACCATTGAATTGGTATCAAATGTGGGAAAAAGAGGGCCACCCGGCGAAGCCGGGTTGTTTGTCAAACCCCTTACTTGAGGCGCACCCGCTGGGTGCGCTAGTATATATATATATATATATATAAATATATATACAATAAGTGTTTAATTGTGTGCGGTAGATCGATTAGTTACCTGAATTCCACCCATGGAGTTAAAGTCTTTAACAATTCCCTCTAGTTCTGCCTCCTTGAATTGCGGGAAAGGTAGCATGTTGTTCAGCATGGCAATGCCTTCGTCAATCGCATACCTTGTTGATGTAATCGACACCCCGAAGGACTCAGCAAGGACACTGATGGGGGCCCCGCTTGCTAAGTACCGCATACATATAGCCAGGCGCTTTCGTTTCGTTATTCCTTTTTTATAGTTAGTGTCCTTGTGTATGGGCATGTGCTCTGCCATATCGTCAAACAGACGGCGTGGCAACCGGAATTTCGACTGAAATTTCTTTTCTGTCAAGTCCTGCTCGTATGTCCACCACGTTGCGGTCCGGGCGGGTTTATCCCTGTTTTTTAATTCAGGTGCCCTGTTGCTAGATGCCAACTCAATGGCAGCTGCCAAATGTGTATTCGTGGTCGATGTTGCTGTTTGGCAGGCTGCAGAGCCTTCACCTATAGCCTGATAGATAAGAAATTCGTCCCCAGAATCAGATGACGATGAGCTCGACGAACTGTCAGATGAGGACATATCTGATTTGTGCTTAGAAACTATAAGAGATGTTCAATGTGAATTGTGTACCGAAATTGTATGTCAAAATTACGTCTAAAAAGAGAAGATATGCTGAGTAGTTACTCGATCAGTAATTTTTTGGGACTCCTAATACACCAAAGTCAGAAGGGCAATAAACATATTTAGAGCGAAAAAAAAAACTGAAATAAAGTGAAATGAAATTTTTCTGGTTTGGATTTTCTCTCTGAAATCGATGCGCGCGCTTGCTCGCCGCGCGCACCGTTTGTAAATCTGCGCGTTATTTTTTAGCACTGTGATCGGATTTTGTTTTTTCAAGAATTTAAAAAATTTTTCGCGGTGAATGAGTTTTTGAAAACAGAAAAGCTTCTGCAACCATGTCCAGATGTTATCCTTCACCCATCTGCAAACACTGCTCCTTAGATAGCAGACACACTGAAGTTGAGCGCGAAAGCTGAGATCTCAACCGCGAAAAACTATTTTTGACTGAGAAATCATTTGCATCGTGGTTTCATTTTGAAAAGCTTTGCCTTATCCCGCGCTATCGGGGGCCAGCAACGTTTGCCAAGGTTTCATTTGTCCATACTGAGTCAACTTCACGGTTTTAATTACTTTTAGATGAATTTGGACAGCTTTGAAATTGACTAAGTATGGATAGATGACACCTCGAGGCTCGAGCTGTACCAGGAAAGAAATTAGCCTACTGTGTTTGAAATTTTGACGTTTGTTCCGCTCATCTTATACCATCAAGTTTCAATCCTGTATCCTTTATAGGTGAATGCCACGTCAACTAACTTCCGACCAATACACCGGGGTATCGTTCGAGTCGATACCCCTCGCAGACACCGCAGACACCGCCAATGTGTGCCAATGGGAGGAAACATTTGAAGAAAGAAGAGACAGATTAGTAAAATCAGCACAAAAAACATACCTTGGTCGTTCCAGTCCACTGCATCCCTACTCGTCCACGGACGAGGAAGAAGAAAACTCTAACGTCAGTGGATCTTCTAGGAGAGGAAAAAGGAAAATCATAACAAGGGCGAAAACCTCAGATCCTGTTAAACACTCCACCCCATCCTCATCTAATCACCCAAACGTGTTAAGCTTCAGCTTAAGTCCTATAGCTAGTGGATCTACGGACAGAGCAACTAAAAAAAAGGCTCTAAAAAGATCTAAGGAGCCTCACATCAACAAGACAGTTGACCAGTTACAGCATGTATTAAATTCAGTTGAGGCACTTTCAGTGAATCGGGCAGTTTCTAAAGACACTGGCAGCGGTTCAAACAGAACTACCAGTCAAAAAAATGAACCACTAAAAGGAGTGAACTTGTTTCCTAAAGAAACATCAGAGGTCGGCGGTAGCAGTTACGAATCGCTTTCAGAAGAGGATCAGCAAACTACAGCAACACCATCAACATCAAGCGGAAAGGTTCGGAAAAGCCCTAGGGTTGTAAAACCGACCTTTAAAGCGGCTGCGTTGGCCAGTCTTAGCACCCGTCCTTCCCCAGCTGTGGTGAAAATCCATGTTAAAGGCAGCCGTAGTAAACCTTCAAAAATTCCTGTCCGAAAAGTTTACAAAACGACCAGTGAAATGTTAGACAATGTAGAGCCCTTGAAATATCCGGCAGAAACAGAGGACGAAGGGGCCGTTGCATCTGGCCCATCTAGTGGACAGGTTGGCCGGGTTAAGGCATCTGTCGTGGACAACCTTAAGGGCCTTAAGAGGCCACACCCTTCACCAGGTTTAAACTCCAAAAAAGCTGTTAAATTTTTCAACCCGAACTCACCCCAGTTGTTGCAGTTGAAACAGAAGAGAGGCAACGACTGGAGTGTAGCTGAAACGAGCGAGTTTTTGGGCCTCCTTTATCACCCTATGATACAGAACGTGATAAATGACACACGTCATGCCGAAGGAAAAACGAAAGTATTGGAGTATCTCTCAAGCAGATTGAACACCAAGTTCGGAGTCCAGAGATCCATTGCAGCATTACGTGCAAAACATGCCGAACTCCTGAAAACATTCAAGCAAGTATTTCGCCATTCATCAGGAGCGAGTTCAGATGAATTGAATCGCATCCGAGAAGTATTCCCGTATTTCGATCTCATGAAAAAACATTGTCCCATTGGTGAATCTAGAACCGAACAATCCAGGATTCCCGGTAACAAAAAGAAAGAGGCTGTTCCACTTCCTAGGGGTCAAGACCGTGCTAAACTAAAGGTTGAGAACATACAAAAACTTGTGTCACAAGGGGAACAACTGGTGCGGATTAGCAGTCAAATGGCTGAAATTGAAGCAGAAAAGAGGGATGAGATGAAACGATTTGTCGACATAGCGGCGAATCGAGAAAGGCGGAAACAAGAAGAATGGGAGAGAAAGGAGGCGAGACGAGAAAGGAGGGACCAGGGCTATTAGTTTTACACAAGGTGAGAATTAATAAGGAGGGTATGAGAAAATGTGAATGTAAACGAGTGCATATAATGGAACTACATTTTTTATAACAATGTATATCCTCAGGTCTGAAATTGTTTTTAACTTGTTTTGAAATGCGACAGATGAAATACTTTAATCCAACGGTAAGACTCACTGAAATTGTTCCATTCACATTTCACAAAATGCCTTTATCATCATCTTTAGACCCCCTGCTGCCCCCTTGTCCTGAGTTGTCCACTGGTACCTGTCACATGACCCCCTTTTTGTGAATCACCAAGAACCTCACTCATGATTTGAGGAATTTCAATTCTCTTTTAAAATGTACAAGGTGGCCCAGAAAGTTGGATCCACTTAGAGATAACTAATGTGTCAATACAGTTTGCTCTACGATGTACAGAGATGTACAGAGATGTACTAGAAAAAGTGTCCCCTGAGGATTGAGATCCTAACAATTATCAGCTAAGTGGCTCCAACTTTCTGGGCCACCCTGTAATTATCTCGTCACTACCCACTAAAATGCACACATATATATATTTCTTATACATGAAGGATAGGAATTATAATAACGGGTAATCACTAAAAATGTGAACTATAATAGCTCCGGCCCCGTTCGAGATACAGCTCTGGTGAACTACTATACATACTTTGGTGTAGCAAAAGAGATGCTACAATTATAATATACCGATGAAAATGAACTTGTTATTCATAGGAGATATTCTTTTCCTATTCAAAATTGATTGAAAAGTCGTTCAATTACTGTCCCAAAGCTGTATCTCAAACAAGGTCGGCGGTGCAGCTCACAGATAAATTCCAGATGGGTCCACGTTAGTAAATATTTCCATAGAAATTTGTAATTCAAAATTGATTGAAAAGTTCATTACGTCCATTTTCAAACCCCAGCTCCGAATAGTTGGGTCATCATTAGTACAAACTATCAAATTTAGATAAAGTTCCATATGATTATAAATGGACTGCTCGCTAAGCTCAACATCAAACTATCCTCTCCATCTCTCTCTTCTCCTCTCT